>JAPMOR010110662.1:57203-75251 GCA_026543865.1 Argiope aurantia | reverse complement strand
CACACAATTTTAGTCACATGAATCTCTTTTCCCTTTAAGGAGTCTATAATGTAGTTTATGTAGTATCCTTTTATGTAGTATATATTCCAGAATTAAGTTTGCGAAATATATAATGATATCATAATATAGCGAAAAAATAGGTGATTAAATAATAATTGAAAATTGATTTCCTTACATTCTAACTGAATAAAAAGTACAGACATAAAAGAAAAGTGTCGAAATATTTATTAGTGGAAAAGAGAGATTTATTTAAATGTTTTCAATGAAAAAGAAAGATTTACATCTGAAAAGAACATGATGTGATGACGACGATACGAAAAATTCTGTAAATCTCTCATTCCAAAGCGTAATATTTTGTTTAACTAAGAAATTTGACAATTTTTTATAAGTATTTCTACTGATAATTGAAAATGATTTTATTTTTTAAAATAATTGCAGCAAATAAATGCTTCTTGTTTTATATACAAATCCAATATTACATAGGAATTTAAATTAAAATTATATTGCGCATTTACTAACAATTGAAGCATTTGACAATACAGCATTATCTAAAATAACATGAAGTTAAAGGCCATTTTTATCAATTACATTTATCTACTTTAAAAAAATAAGGAATTTTCATGCAAGCATGGCAAATAAAGGATTGGATATCTGCTGAATTTAGGTTAGAATCTTATCCAGTGAAGACTCAATCGGACATTCTGTAAGCATTTCACCAAACAGATATTCAGACGTTGTGATAAACGCACAACAGACAGAACGAAACTAAGCTTGTTAAAATTATTTTGATCCCATTTCAGCAAAACGAATACTCTTTTGAAAATGAATACTACTTTGCTCATTAGATACTCTTTTAAAGCAAAGCATTTTCATTAAATTCAACAAGAAAATTGTATAATTTGAAGCTCTTGAAACAAAAGCATTCAACAACAACAACAACAAAAATACTGTATTGAAGTGAATTACATTTGATTTTTCAAAAAAAAAAAAAAGATTTTTGTGAGCAAATCATACTGCAATATAATTTATAGCGATTATGTATGTTTAAGTAAATAATCTTCATTAAATTGTATATAATTATACAAAAAAAAAAGCTTTCTCTAGTTATATTAAGGTTCCATTTGAAATCAAAATCATAGTTATTTTGGGATGGACCTCGTAATCTTGAACCTCGTTTAGATGGCAATTTTGTCGCCTGAGCTGACACCTAACTTTTTCAACTCCATGTCAGATCAGCTGAAGGACAATTGGTTCAAAATATCGGATTTAACGTGTGCCAGACTAACATACAAAATGAAGTTTGGTAATATAGGGTTTCGAATCTGAAGCCCACTAACCAAGACCTCATCACTGGGTCATCTAGGCCTCTGCCCCTGAATAATATTGTCTTAATTTTTGTATAATGCTATTACTTTCTCTCGGATTATTTACATTATTATATAAAGTTTCAAAATTTTCCACAGAAACGTAGCTTTATATGTAATATAGCAAAAATTCAATAATAAAAATCTAAAATAAAAATGTGTCACTTCATATAAAGTTGAAATCAGCAGATATTAATTTTTTAAATAATAGTGAATATTCCTTATAATATTTTTCCTAGTTTTTAAATTTTCAATAAAGCGAGAAGTTTTTTTTTTCTCAGATTCTTGAGCTGTTTTATATTGAATGTAAATACAAGTACAATATTTAAATTTAAATTAAAGAAAATTATTTAAAAAGAATTAAATCATACTTGTATGCTATGCCAAGAAATCTCCTTAAAATTTAATTGAAATGAAAAAAATATCATTATCAAAAGAAATAAATTTAAAAAAATACTTCGATAAAATATCTAATGAGCTCTTCAGATTTAATACAAAACCCATTTCAAATTTTATTTGCTTAAGAAAATTCTTTTTTTTTTTCGATAATATTTTGAGCAATTTTGAAACGAATTGTTAGTGGTAATTACTGTAGATCATTAAAAACACATTTCAACCTAACTATTCCGCCAGATTTTCTCATCGAACTAATTATCTCCTGTAAAAAACAACATGTTGGCTTATTACCTTAAGCTCAAAAGAATACACTCTTAAAGTGAGTTAAAAAAAAAAATAAACTTATATTCTATACACAAAATTCGATTTCTTATCTTTTACGTTCTTTCAATATTTAGGCTGGCTTAATACTCGCTCAAATATAAGCAAGCTAAAAATGTGTCTTATAAATAATGATTTTTTAATACTTCTACTTAAAGTAACAAGCAAAACGCAATATCGAATTTTTCCGCCATTTTGACAAAATTAGCACTATGTGTTCCAAAGGATTTTTTTTTCCGCCATTCTTTCTAATACTTCCACAATTTATTCCTTGTTTAAGCATACTGTATAATACGACATGTGTTCCCCGTTAGATCGATAAAACATATCTCAAGATATGGGAAACATTTTGCTTCGTTTTTTCTTATTATTTGTTTCTTATCTGGGATAAAGAGTGTCTCGCCAGAACTGATTAACGTTAGCCATTAGCGAATTCCGATAGCAGTGCAGTTGAGCGCATAGGAAAAAGTTGACCGATATTGCGCTATTGCGATGGATTTCCCGCAGTGCCATCTGTTGGTAGTTTTTTTGCCTAAATTGTCTTGAAGATTTTTATATATATTTTTTTTAACTAAGAGTTCATAAGAATCGATTCTTTTAACGCTTCAGTTAGCTCAAAAGGTTACTTACAACAAAGATAAGACAGAAAAGAGCGCAAAAGAAATATCTTTTTTTTTTTTCACTCTAAAGAATATTTGAAAGAAAAAGAAGAAAGGCAAATTGCGAAACTTCTGTGTGAATAAGCCCAGTCTGAGTTGAGTTTCTTAAAAAACAATGACTGATCATTACTTACTGTTATAGTTAAGATGAAAATAAAAGGAACGAAAACTAATGTTCATAATCTTTTAAGTAAGCTAAGTAAGTAAGGATTAGTTTTGTATTCTCAGTAGTTGCTTTGCTGTTTTAAGTGCTACTTTAATTTGCAGACATTAAAAGTAATCGATTGGATTAAAGTATTAAATCATTCATTTTAAGTCGAGAATATGCAAAGACCTTTAAAAATGATAGTTGATTTTTTTTTCATAATTTTTTTGAATATTATCAGCCGTTTATTTTTAGCATATTCAATATTAAAAGCACCTTTATTTAGTGTAATGTTTTGAAAGAATAATGAAGATTATAAATTTGTTTTGTAAGATTTTTCTGAATTTTGCAGAAAATTATTTTAATGTTTAGCTTAAAATAAATTGAAAATTACTTGAGGATTTCTCTTTTCCTTCTTTCTTTGAACTTAAATGCATCATGTTTTAACATTTAAATATTGCAGTTAAGTATGAATTTCTACGAAACTTTGGTAAATAAATTTATATTTAGACACAATATTAAATTGTAGAGTAATATAATGATTTATAGATTCGTTTCAGTATGATTTCTTTTTTCTGTTGCTTTGTTCGTAGATGAATACGAGAACGGAAAAACGCAACGAGCTAGATAAATGAAATTTGCCTTATATTTTCCCTGAAATTGTAGATTTAAGTCAAATTTGAATACTGTTCTTTAAATGGGTAATGGTTTGTTGGTTTATCTATTTCTACGTATGTGAATGTCTCACAAGGGGGAGGGGACCTCGTAATTGAATTGAGGAGCTTCCGCCTGGTGGGTACACAGAAAGGGGGTGGGGTCTAGCTCTTCCTATAGATGATGAGACGTGCTTCCTAAGAGAAGGGTTATACCGAGACCGGTGATAGCCTTTGGCACAACAACAGTTCCCGATAGTGTTGCTTTTACTGTAGCCCAATCATTTAGACTTTTCCGTGTGCTTTCCGGTGGGTCGGAGTAATCAATTTGTGGTTTGTGGTTCTACGTATGAGAATGCGATTGTCAAAAAACGCAACAAACTAAATAGAGGAATTAGGAATACCGTTTACATCAAAGGCTCAAATGTGTATCAAATTTGATATTTTTGATAGGTATATTATTCAATAATTGATCGACTTATATATGAATACGATAACTCATATTGGCAGTAGCAATTCAAATCTGATTTGGAACATTGTTTTTACATCATACTTATAGATCTTCAATGAACTGTGAATTCTGTAGGTTAAAGATGTTTCCATATACATTTGAATGTTTTTATATACGAAACATTTAAATAAAAAAGGCTTTACATTGTAGAAATATATGATGAAGTCGAGAAAGTATTTCTCCTAATGTCTTTTGTTTAGAGAAGAATTATTTGCCTGCAACTCTTTACAATGAAAAAAAGCAGTTATAAATCATATCACTCATTCTCCGACCCGCCCGAAGGCACACGAATAAATAATACTGAATGACCGGACCGCCGCAATTGCAACACTGGTGAGAACTGTGGTTGAGTCCTAAGGGTCATATCACTAGCCTTGGTACAACTCTTCCCTAGGGAAGTATGTCCCCTCATCGATGGGAGGAACCAGACTCTCACCTTTTCATGTATCCTGCAGGGTGGCGAGATCCAACCACCATACCGGAAGCATCTCATCCTTATTTCGAAGTGCCCGGGTGTCTTCGAAATAAGGATGCTAGCAGGATAATATTATAAAGGATAAATAAGGACGAAATAAGGATAAAAGCAGATTATAAGTAATTCAGAAATTAATCAGATATTCGGAATATAAGTACCACTAAATACATAAAATCCAATATTTAGAATTATTATTAATGTTTTACAACATCCAAACTACTGCGGAAAAATCAAATCTCCAAAATTATTATAAAGTATAAAATTTTCATAAGTACTCTCAAGATTCTGCTTGAACTAATCATAAAATTCCACCTTCACTTAACCCTATAAGCACAAGATACTGCATGATATTCCAACAATGTTATTTTATATTCTGACTACCGATCAATGTCATGAAATTATCGTAACTATGTTATAAAGCATTTTATGTTAATAGGGTAAGCATATGTTTTATAATTTACTCACAAGCATCCTCCCTCTTAAAACATTTACTGAAACTATACCTCTTAAGGACCTCCTCATTCTCTTTACAGTTTGTCATTAACTATCTGGATGCTTAATGATAGCCTTCCTTCTCGGACTACCTGATTGAATTATTGGTACTTGTGATATTTATCGCCATTTAAACTCTCATAAACTGGTGCTGAGAATTTAATTTGCATTTTACATTATTTCAGACAAAAATGACAGGTTCAATTTACAGAGATTAAGAAATCAAGCTTAATTAGACCTTGTTTCAAAAGAATTTTGCAACTCAATGGATTTTGCTTGATTTTGCAACACAAGAATTTAAGAGATTGCATCATATTTGTAATTTTTATCGCAACTCTTGTGACTGTGTTGCATAGAAAACTTTGAAAGCATAACTGTGCAGCATGGAGAACTACGCAAGCTAAACTGTGTTGCATAAAGAACATCTGGCATGACTGGAAAAAGCATATCGCGCATTGCTAACAGTACCACTAACTAGCGTAGATGCCGAAAGAACATTTTCAACAGCTGGTAATTTTTGCACAAAATTACGTTCCAGGATTAATGACAGTATAATTGATGCATTATGTTTTTTAAAATCACATTTCAATAATTTGTAACAATACCAGAGATTGAATAGTGATATTTACACTTTTTTGTGATTTAAATAAATAAGATGTCCCTTTACTTTTTGGTCATTCTTTATATACTGTTATAATTTATAAGTTACAAATTATTTTTTGTAATATTTACACGCTCTAATAAAACTGGTAAATAAAACAAAGAACCACCTGCGTTATCTTTCTTTTTCTAAAATTTCTACTACAGGAATTAAGATCTAAAAAATACCGAATACCGTTATTGAACTTTTGGTCCGATATTGCAATCACTAGGAATATATGCATATGTTATATACACAAAAGTGTATATACAGGGTGTTGCCAGGCGTTTGGGCATATTTGATATGAGATTTAAAAAAATACATTGCAAGTTACAAAAATGAAATATTGCTTATATTTCTAGCGTTTAAATATTAGATATCAAATATAAGAACGTATATGACATAGATGATATTTTAGTAATATTTAAATATGTTTAATTCACTAAAATTAACGTCTCATTTAAAAACTACAAAGAGAATATTTATGGAAATCTCGCAATATTGATCAATATTTATACGAGTCAATGCTAGTTTGTTTGAATCTTAGGGATATTGATCAATTACTTGATCAATTTTTTGAGCAATCTGTCAAATTCAAATATCCAATTATAAGTCTACCGTTGTCACTTCATTAATATATACATCTTGAAACTTCTGAGCAAACAGTATGCATGACGAACGACGATAACAAAGGCTGTCATGCAAGAAATATATTTATTTGTCATTATTCAAGCTTATTATTAAATTTAATAATTAAAAAGCAATACTTTCAATAACTTTTTAATTAATTAAATATAAATTATAAGAAGTTATACTTTCTTCTATAAATTATAAAGTTTTAGTTAATTAAATATTTTGGGGGTACTATGCATATCATAGGAGGAAAAATAAAATCCAGTGGCTATTTAATAATTTTTGTGCCCCTGAGTATGTTGGAAATATCTATGAGAAATATTAATACATTTATCATTGATAATTTTAACATATATATATTGGGATTATATGCCTCTACTCTACACAATAAATAAACATCAGATTTCAAAGATTTAAAAAATAAATATTATTGCTTCAGCACATTAGCCAGATCTTTAATTACAAAGGATAAATATTTTGAAAATTGCGCAAAGAATGATTTCTATCGTTATAAAAACTTACAGTGAAGGACGGAAGATAACATTTTGAAAACTCAACAGCTGTGGAAAAACATACTCAAGTCAACGAACGATTAATCTAATAGTACTTGGATATTCAAACAAACCTTCTTCCCAGGTCACTTCCAAAGGGAAAATCATTTTCAAGTCTATCTTTTAAAACCGAAACTGGCGAAAAAATATGTTATGAGCAGTTATGAAACAAAGACAATCCGTAAACAATAAGTGAAGTTTTATTTAGTTATTAAAAATAAAAAATGCTGGGCTCTGTTAGATACTAGATTAAAAAAAAAAGTAGACTTCCATTCAAAGTCACAATCTGCTGACTCACCATGGTGGAGGGGTGATTCTGGAAGGAACGAACGAAGTACATTAGAACAATATACTCCTGCTTGGGCCACCCAAGGTGCTAAGCCCCTTCCACTTTTCCAAGCGAAAGAGAGCAGGGACTTGGGGATCAGTCAGCTTTATCTCTTTGGAGTACCAAGTTTGTGGACTAACTAACTGAAGTTTTCTTCCCCTGTGACGATGAATTTTTAATGTGATTCCTTTCCCGTGACTATGATCATCATTCTGTTTTATATTTAGATATTGCATCGACTATCTTACAAATAAATCAGAAGGGTGCTTAAGGTCTTGGAAGAGGACCTCATTCGAAAAGTGGATTACAACATTTTTAAAAGAGCTGATTTTATTCATCGCCTTTTTTATTTTTTTTAATTCATAGAGATGGTCTAGCAAAGTTAGTTCATCTGGGATTAGTAACTGCATAAACAACAATAGTTATTAATTAGTCTAATAAAGAAGAATTCACCTTATACATCCTGGTACATCACTGAATACATCCTGGTAAGCATATACTGCCTGCTGCCTCTTGAAATTGATAAATTTGTAGGTGATTCCTTGCAGGCGTCGAATGAGATATCTTTATATTCTGCGTAAGAACATCAAAGTTGATTTGTAAGATGATTATTCAAATGTCGAACTCATCTTTCTTATCTCGAATGTGATCTCCTTAAAACAAATGCTCTTTCGAGAAAACGTCTTTCTTATCCACATTGTTAGATGCATTCAAGTAGAGTTCAGAAAACACCCTCAAAGAAATACACATATCGTTATCGTCCTATCCACTTAGTCAATCCCAAATTGAACATCATTGGGCATTGACGAAATTACATAAAGTTTTTGATACATACCTTTGCTATTCATACTTTCGGATTGAGAAATTTTGCTGTAGAAGTTATGGCTTCTTATGATTTTAAATGTTCAGCAAGAACTGCAATAGTTCTTAATTCATCATATAGAATGCTTACATTTAATAAAGGGTGATTAACTACCATATTAATAGTTATTTTTCTCATTTCATAATTGCTTTTAAAGATAAGCATTAATTTATAGTTAAAAAGTGTTTTAAGTAATGTAAAAAATTATGCTTAATACTGTATGAGTTGTTGTTTTATACTGTTTATACTGTGTGAGTTGAAATTTTTTTCGCTACATACCAACAACAAATTTTTAATTTTTATATAGTCATCCAGTCCTGTAATGTATTTTTAGCTAAGAATTCCTGACATACTAACATTTCAAAAAAAGTTTAACACTTTTATGACCAAAACTGATCGGGTTAGGAGGCTTTTGAATTTTATTATTTTAATGTAAGCAACGACTACTTTGAGGAAGAAATTTTAGTTTATTGAAGGATCTTACTAGTAGTGAATATTAGAATTTCTAAAATAGTGACATGACATGTGAAAATTTATAACTTTATCATTTTTAGAGTAGGGAATTTTAAAAAAAAAGACTGCACTGCATCAATAATACTTTACAAAATAAAACTACTGGGATCGGGGGACAGTATAAAAATTTAGATCATGTAATTCTTCAGAAATATATTTATTGATAATACATTTAACATCATAAAATGTAATCTTTCTATTTATTAAGAGTATTTTTACCAACTGAAAACATATTTATATTTCCTATAGCTTTGAAATGAATTATTACGCAGCAGTTTAATAATATATCTTAAATATCATTGTTTTGTTACAGAATTCTTCCGGCCCATGGATATGCAGAACAAAAAGTCCAACAAACTCAGTAACCAGTAATGATGGTTTTTTCCACACACAAAAAAAGCGAAACACAGATCGCAAAAAAATAGTCTAATTGTACAAAGTAATTGCACAAACCAACAATTTGCAAGCAGCAAATCATTGTCAAGCAACTGTAATAACACGAATGAAAAGCGCTATTAGGTCATTCTAGCTAACATGTAACTTTTACATAGATTGCATAACAGTGCATCAAATATTCTAGAAAGATCATCGAAACTCGGTTTCTAATAAATATATTGCCATAATTCTTTTATTTTCTATAACCTTCCTTTTTGTCACGAGAGTCACCTATTTCTTTGCCAAAACACCAAGTGGCTCACGAGCCTACAAATCCTGTCGATACTGCTACGTTCAGTGGTGGCGGGGTGGTCGGCTGTACGCAAGAAGCAAGAAGTGGCCCACGAGATTCTAAATGCAGGCATCCATTAAAATCTCTCTAGATTTGTCTTTATTACTATGAGAGTAACAGTATAGGGATGCAATATCACTTATTAGTGCAATATATTTTCTGCTTTGATTCAAAAATAAATTCGATTTGCATCACAGCATAGAATATCACTTCTTTAGACGATTGAAAGATTGTGTGTTAAGAGGTTTCCATGAGCAGTGTGAAAATGCTCTCTCAGATAACCATTTTTAAATAAAGTAAAAGAAAAAAAGCCTTTTAAAAACATTATTTCATATGTGCATTTAAATGTAGATTTTTTTATTATTTTGCATTGAAATATAGAATTTCAATAATTTTAATTTTTTTTGTTCTTAAATTAAAAATTAATTAAATTTTACTAAAAATTAATTAAATTTCATTAAAATGAATTAAATTTTACTAAAAGTTAATTAAATTTCATTAGAAATTAATTAAATTTCATTAGAAATTAATTAAATTTCATTAGAAATTAATTAAATTTTACTAAAAAATTACTAAATTAAATAAATTTTACTAAAGTAAACAGCAAACATTCCAAATATTATTTTTTTATAAAATATTTGCAGTATATCTTTACAATATTATTAATTGTATCTTTGTAAATATAAAGAAAAGTATAAAAAATCTTTCCTTTCCTTTCAAAGAATGAAAAGAATTTCGTGACTTAATGATGAGGTGGTTTTGATAATTTTTTTCCCCAGATCAGATCGACATATTCTAAATCAATCCACTTAATCGATCCCCGGGCTTTCAAATATTTTAAGAAAATATTCTGCAGACTTAGAAAGAGCATTATCAAAAAATAATTTTTTCACTGTTAGAAGGATGTAGAAATAATTTTTGATATTTTCGATATTTATTGTTCTAAATAATTGAAAACGTCGTAATTTGACCTAATTAAATAATAATAAAAATTTGAATCTAGGATAGCGAAGAATATATCTTCAATGCTCATATTACACCTGCATCAAATTTGGGAGTTCTAAGTTCCAAGATCTGTTCTGCTGACCGTTACAGGGAAGCAAAAGGACTTTCGACTTAATTATATTAGAGTTTTATCATACTTTTTTTCTTAGTTTCTTCTATTCTGCAATTATTATAGCAGTTTTATTCGAAAAGTATTTAACCCTACAACAAAGAATGTATTTCAGAAGATTTATATGGCATTATGCAGAATATCAATATGGTATTGAAAAAGTATCAGTTGCTATGAGCATGTTTTCACTGTATTTTTCGTGAAATGTTTTACAGCATGTGATCAGGGCAAGTGATACAGGGGAATCATTAAAAACGGGAACACAACTTTAAGCTTCTTTCTATACTGTTTTCAAATTTTTTCATTCTATTGTTGTTTATAAGAAATTATAGTAATTTGTAATTGGTACAATTGTTTTTATAAGTTTATACTATTTCAAAACTTCTTTTAAAGCTCTCTTGTCTTTAATTTAAAAAAAAAGACGTTACAATATAAATTTTGTTAAAAAATTTTAGTGGTAATTAAATTTAAAACATTATTATCGAAGTGTTGAGTACTCTTCACATAATTCATCATTTTCAGCTAATTTGCTTACTTCGAAATAATCATACTGAATTTTTCTGTTTAAAATATTTTTTCTCTTGATAAGGAAGGTCAGGTATCCCACAAAAGTCCGCATGCAAAGCTAACAAATAATAAACTTAGATTATATAATCAAAAATAACTTTATATTTTATTGGTTGTATTTAAACTTCATTAACTTTTATTAATTATTTTGTATCCAAATGATAATAAAATGTAGGAGTGATAAGATCATGAAGCCTAAAACATTATTAATTTATTTCACTGAAAATATGACAAACGGAATACGTATGAAAAATATGAATTAAAAATAAATAAGAACAACAAAAGCTATAACGCCTTTTTCTTTCTTCAGCTGCATATTAAATTTTAAATTTTCCTATCATTGCTTAAATACTTTTTTCAACGATTTTTTTCTTAACTACAATCAAGCCTTAAACAAGTTAATTGTCAAAATTAATGCCTTGAAGATTTTTTATGTATGTGTTTATGTACGTAAAAACAAGGCTACTTTTCTGATACAAGATGCCTTATGAAATGTTTCAAAAAAAAACATAGCGAATATATTTGTTTCTTATCCCATCTAAATCTGTTCCTACAAAATATTCTAGGCCGTATGTCACATTTAAATCATATTCCATCAGGATCATGCACATTTTTTCCTTAAAGTATAGAAAGAAATTTAGCTTTGACACATTTTTAGTATTAATTTGTTATTGGTTTTGTATCTAAGTTCACAATGCTGTTGTGAATGCTGATTTTAACTCAGCTTGTATTTATTACATATTTAAAAAAACTTTCAATTTTAATAGTTTTGATTTATAAAAAAAAACTTTCATGATGATCAATAGTATAATATAGAGTTGCACTACATTTGACCGAGAGGTATTATGCTTTTGACCTGTGTGATTTTAAAAATAGGATCAATCAATGAATAAAAGGTTAAAAAATGAATAAATAAAATGATTAGATTTTTATTTTTGATTTAATTTCAAATTTTTTTTGTCGTTTCTTTACTTTTACGCTTCATTATTTAATTTTATTTGATTCTTATTATATAGTTGGAATTTCGTAATCAAATTATCTTTGATTTTTCTATATTTTCTGTAATTTTTCACTTTTGTATTTTCGATACATTCTGTGTATTTTGTATTAAAAAAATTTCCAACTACAATTGTCAGTTAAAAATTTCCTATTCAATTCATAAGGCGCCATCTGGTGGTGAATTTGAAAAATATGAATTTCATAATATTTATAATAGTGAACTTTTATTTAAGAATTAGATAGTAAAATATAATCAAAATGAAAAAAAAAATTCTACGTTTTAGAGCATTAATAAAAGTGTGTTTTTGAAACTTTTTAATCAAATCTTTTTCCTCTTTTTTCAATGGGCATCTTTTTCGGTCCTAATGAAATGCTACAAAGGAAAAAAAAATAATAATAAAACATAACGAACACATTTCTTTTCTTATCCTATCGAAATCTACGCCTGCAAGGAAAATTCTCGGGTTATTTGTCACATTTAGGCCATATTCCGTCAGGACCCGAAACAGTTTTCTTTGAAAGATGTGCCAAAATTCGCCTCTAAAGCATGATAAATTTCTTGCCATCCTTGAAAATAAAATGCTCGCCTGTGCAGCGTGAAGCCACCAAGTGTGTGTAAGTGCGCATATATATATAAACACACCCCTCACAAAGGAGAATACGAAGGACTAGAAAATGCACTAGGTAGAGATAAGGGAGCTAAAACAAAAGGGAAAACTTCGGGGGGAAATATATCACGTTTACAGCCGTTGTAAACAAAGGAAGCTTTCCTTTACAGCTGAGATCCCGGACTTGTTTTCGGCAAGTACAATATAGGCCTCTGCCTTGATAGCGGTAACTTTCCTATATACGTGTTCTTCTTTCCGGGGGAAGGTAAAATGGTGCTAAATCTTCCTTTAGGGTAGGATGAGTTGTAAGAAGGCCTTGTTAAATAGTACTGGGAAAGAGATATTGAGGATACTGTGTTTTCGAACGAATAACTAATGCGAGTTTCCTTTTTTGCAATGGGAGATTTTTCAATTTTTTTCTTTATACATACATTAAAGCGCAGAAGCCGTAAATATACAAATCATCTGCATAAACCACAGATTACCTGATTCATTTCATTAAAATTTGAATTCATTTAATTGTTTATAATAATATTAATTTTATTATTTAAGTTTTTAATAATATGAGTATTAATTTTTATTTAGTTGCTAAATTACTTCTGTTAAGCTGATGTATTGATAAAATGAATTATTTTATAAAAAATATTTAATAATAGGAAATGAATTACTGAGGTAAAATATGAATCCATCGGAGGGGGACCATAGATGAATGGATTAGAATGTTCGATTGAGTAATACCAGACAACTTATTTTCCTCAAATTTTGCTTCCCTGGCAATTGTAGTAATAGTGTGTAGTCAAATTACCTCGGCTCCGATGATGAAATATACCGGAAACATTGTACCACGATCAGTGATATATTTGGGGAAGTAGTTTTAATTATCGATTGAGTGGTACCAGACAACTTCCTTTATATATCATCTGATATATTGATCAAATGGATTATTTTATCATACTATTTAATTACAGAAAAGGAATTACTGACGTAAAATGCCAATCGATCAGGGGACATCATAGATGAATGGATTAGAAGGTTCGACTGAGTGGTACCGGAAGTTTTATTTTCCAGATATTTTCTTACCTGCCAATTGTAATAATAATGTGGGGTCAAATTACCTCCATTCCGATAATGAAGCATACAGGAAACGTTATACCAAGACCAGTGATAAATTTTGGGAAGCAATTTTAATTATCTATTGAGTGGTACCAGACATCTGATAAATTGATAAAATGAATTATTTTATCATAGCTATTTAATTACAGAAAATGAATTACCGATGTCGAATGGGAATCCATCAGGGGCACCATTGATGAATGGATTAGAAGGTTTGATTGAGTGGTATCAGACAACTTTTTTTCCCTCAAATTTTGCTTTCCTGATAATTTTAGCAATAGTATGTGGACAAATTACTCACTTCGATTATGATGTATACAGGAAACGTTGATAAAATCAGTGATAGAATTTGGGGAGCAATTTTAATGAAAGATTGTGTACCAGACATCTTCTTTTCCTTGAAATTTGCTTCCCTGACAATTATAGAAATAGCATGTGGTCAAATTACCTCCACTCCGAAGATGAAGTATATAGGAAACGTTGTACCACGACCAGTGATGGATTTTGGGAAGCAATTTTAATTTCTCACCTATGCTGTCTTTTAATTTGGCAGTGGTAATGGTAATTCTTTTATGACATAATGTAAAGTGTGCCAGTGAGTTCACTTGTAAATGCAGTGGACTTAAAAGATGTTTTGTTACCAGTAATGTTTTGTTAGTAAAAATGCACTTATTAACTAACTTACAAATTAAGCACCCACAATAAACCAAATAAATTTTAAATATAATTTCATATATGCCATCATGCTTATAAACATGTTTTCCTATGGAAGACTATTATATGAGGATGTGACGTTGATGTAGAGGTGAGAAGGTTCTCACTTCTCTAAGGTAAAACTCCATTACATGTTACTTCCATTGTGCTGATGAAATGTATCTTCTGAAAGGTTTATTGCCATGACCGATAATGATTTAAGAATTCCGCTTTCAGTTGTTATGAGATTGTAGCAACGATTAACATTCAGTAAAATCCTGAATGCCTTGGAAGATCAGAGGAGAACTTTGTATTATTTTATTTTATTATTGAAGTTTTTAAACATTAACGCTCACATTACCAAACGAGCCAATAGTTTGATTAATTTGTTTCGTTAAAGTGTGGAATCAAGTAGTAAATAAGTTTTCTGAATTTTTCCAAACTGTATGAACAAACAATTCCAAATACTTAAAGCTCAAACTTTTTTTGTTTCCTATTGTTGCAAAATAAATAAACAACAATATCTTTTAACAGTTGTCAATATTTTTTATGTAGCATTTGTTGATAATTGCAGCCAAAGGAATTAATTATTAAACAAATTTATACATTACAATTTCAACATATATCATTTAAAACTTGCAAATTATCATACCTAGGTCCCGATAATTGTATGAAATAAGGATATAAAGTAATTTTCAATTAACTATATATTTTAAATTAGTTGAATTGGTACAATCTTATAAGATATTCCAAACAGAAAAAAAAAAAAGGTTTACTAACAGCAGTGCTATGAAATAAATATAAAATCGAGGCTTCTTTAAATGTTATAAGACTCATTTTAAGCCAAATTAAATTAAATAATTTAAATGAAAATTATTTTAAATCTAATTGTACTACAAAAGCCCTAATCAAAAATGGACCACGAATCCTAATAGGAAAAAGACCTATTAAAGTTTTTGTGGCTAATAACTTTTCCTTTTCTTCCTATCTTGGAGTCCTGACTCAGAATTTAAGATTTGATATTAAAATTTGCTATTACATAAAAATAGAAAATAACTTTGTTTAATTTAATAATATGAAATCTTATGTTAGTAATCTATATTAAAATGGAAACTTGTTTAATAAGGAAAACATTTTGCACTTCTTTACTACTTTTATTCCTAAATTTTCTGAATCTAATATAATAATATTTGAATTTAAAATAGTAAATTTTTGTTAAAACATTTATATGTTGCACTTTTTCCTGACAAAACTGAAGCTATACATAAGATGCTTACTATTTATTATTCTTTATTCCTGGAAAACTAAGAAAGGCCTTAGAATGAATTCCTGCTTAAAACTCAAATGACGTGAGCTTTCATATATTACTTTTTTCTCAATCTTTCCAAGCAGTAGACAGTAATTACCATCATTTCCTAATTTTACGCTTTGTGATTTTAATTTTTATGCTTTTCGATTTTCCATGTAATTTTTATCCTCTTTAAATCCCCATGATGTTATAGAGAAATAAAAAAAATAAAGCAATTTTAAGTTAATCGAATTTTTCTCTTCATATTTTAGTTGCTGTATTTGTTAGTTCTTGTTTTAAGTAATTATATATGAAATTAACTCATCAGTAAAGGTATAAATGTTTCAAAGTTATGATTTAATGACTGTAAATTATATGAAGAGTATGTATAGTTTAGCAACAAAATAGTGTTTTAAGAAAAAAAATTTAAAAAAACTGGCTCAAATTAAATTTATAAATAACTATGAAACCTAGAATACATTCAGTTTTACTTTAATTTTTCTTCTTTTGATGTTTTATTCAGTAAACAGGATTGAATAATTTTGCTCATGGAAAACTAATTGAAGATTTGGATGTCTATTATATATATATATATATATATATATATATATATATATATATATATATTATTTAAAATCATTTACTTAATTTTTACTAATCTCAAGGAATTTATTCTAAGCATTTTGTATTAAAGCATATACTTAGTTAGATAAATAATAATAAAAATATAATACAATATTTTTGTACTTTCAATATACAAGGTTTAGTAATAGTTTTTATGTACTTACCATACTCTGTTTTATTTAGTTAAATATTAAATTACTGTTTATGCCTAATTATACACGACTTGATTCAAGACTCGTTATAAAGATTAGTTGAATAAATTTCTTTATGTTTATTCTGCTTGGTTAATTGTTACCTATTCAAAGTTTTTTTGAGGATATTTTCATGCAAATGAATATAGTTAAGAACTTCTTTTAACTTTTAATTATAGTTGCAGTCTAGTTTTCATAAATTAATAAATCATGTAGATTTGTTTAATTTGCATTGTGTTTTAATTTAGGGTTTATATAAAATATAATATAGTTTTTCTAGGATATCACATATTTTCATTTCAAATTCTTCAATTTTACCAAATTTTAAGTTATTGACCTATATAAAAAAGAATGTAGTACCATTTTCAACCAATTAATTTAATGTATATTTAATTATGAAATGACTCAATCTTCTTAGAGTTAATATTCTCAGACTCTTTGACAAGACAACCAAAGGGTCATTAACTAGCCCGTGTTACTAAAGATATGCTAGTTCATTACTCGCGAGTATGGGAACATTGTAAAAATAACTACTAAAAACAATTCAAAAGATTTCATATATATTCAGAACTTTCAAGAGATTAAAAAAATGAGATATTTAAGGAGGAAATATTAATAAATGTCATTCTTTATTGTTTATGAAACAGATGTCATCTGAATTAAGAATTCATCAGCATAAGGTTTTAAATAACTTTGGTTAATCAGTAAATGAAAACATATTTCTTAAAAAATTAATAACGCTCACAAGCCTTTTATTACTTTACGTATTGGAAGAGAATAATTTATAAGTGCCGGCTATTTTTCTTTTGGGGTAAAGTGTGTCCGTCAAAAATTATTATAAATTGGACTGTTTTATAAAACAATGCTACTGTGGGGACATAACTGCGAAATATAACTCAGATCCTATATATGGAATAAGTTGCTAGGAATAGGACCACATTTTTGTTTAGATTAGAGGAAATCTAGGAAATCCTCCAGAAACTAATTAATCCGAGAGCAAGGAGCAATTCATTGTTAAACAATATCCATGGTCAGCCAGATTTTCATTAATGCTGGTTAAGAAGACAATCTTCTCAAGTCTAGTTATGTTTTTCAACCTTGTCAAGCAACCCTCATCACCCTTAACCATTGATGCGCAATTTGTTAGAAAATATGTAAAGCAGAAAATAACTGCAGTAACTTATTTTGGAGATATTTTAATTATTGCCTCTCATAAAATGAAATCCTAACCAACACTGTTAATTTTTAATTTTCTTTTATCTCTAGTAATAATAAATAAGAATGTCTGTATGCCCGTCTATATGTGGCTTGGAACTTTTAAGGTTAAGTAATTTGACCTACAATTACTAAATTTGACAAATATATATCTTAAAGAGTGAGAAAGTGCACGTCTGAACGATTTTCTTTTTGATATTTTAATTAGAATTTTAATTAATTGAAATTACGTTTAATATTTTTTTGCCGCGATAATTTAGAAAATTATTCTTGCCCATAAAATTTTATTCAGTTTCACGATTTAAAAAATTGACTTTTCATTGACACCAAATCAGTTTCCATGCTAATTTTCCTTGAATTTCGGTA
>JAPMOR010110662.1:43173-57103 GCA_026543865.1 Argiope aurantia | reverse complement strand
ACTTAATTTTGAATAATGAATTACGTTGATGCATTGAAATTCAAACCACTTTTATTGTGGTTCATTCATATATAAAATATGAAGTTATAATATCAGAAAATTTAGAAACTAGAAAAACCGCGCATTTTTATTTTTATTAGCACTGTGATATCAAGTGATTGTTCTCCATTAGGTAGGTTTATATGACCATTGAACAGAAAATATGTAAAAAAATGAAAATAAAACGATTTTAATGTCAGAAAATTCGAAGAAATCACGGTCATGGAATTATATTTAAATGATTTAATTGGAAGTAAATGTAACTAATATTCTTAAAGTACAGGATGGTTAAAATTATACATCCTCTATAAACAGCATCCTACAACGCAAACGGGTGAACAGATTGCAACGAAATTTGGTATATAGACTATAAACGAGATACGCTCAATTAATTTTGAAAAAAAAATATTCCAAAATGTTCAGCAGAGGGAGCTTTTTCCGGAAAATAATTTTAACGTAATAAATGACCAAAACGGAATAAAGAAACAATATTAACAATCCAAAACAAGAATTATGAGTAATAAAATGTAAAACCGGGAAAAGCTGTTCGTTCTAGGAAAAATATGTCGATATTTGCATGCTTGAGAAGAAGTGGAAGTTTTGTGCAAGATACTTAAGTCAAAAAACATTTGTAGATGTTGTAATGTTTTATGCCGATGTTTACGGCTGTAATGATGACGGTATCTTTAGTTGAACGTGTGTAATTGGTGAAGCTGTTTTACAAAAACAAAGGGTAATACTTCTGCAGCAATTCTGAATTTCGTCGTATAAAGCGATTTTAATATCTGAAAATTTGAAGAAATCATGGTCATGGAATTATATTAAAATGATTTAATTGGAAGTAAATGCTGCAGGTACGTTTGTATGTGTGGATGCAGGATGACGGTATCTTTAGTTGAACGTGCGTAATTGTTGAAGCTGTTTTACAAAAACAAGGGTAATACTTCTGCTGCAGTTCTGAATTTCGTCGTATAAAGAGCCTGTGGCGTGGAACAATGTCTACTAAAGGTATCCAGGAAATGATTAAGAGCTTTGAAGCGACAGGGACGTTAGGAATTCAACCTAGAAGTGGTCGTAAACCTGTCACACCGATACTTGTTGATGCCGTCAAGACAACTGTCGCCGTACAGACACATACATCAGATTTTGGGGGCAGTAGAGCACATGCAGTTTCTCGACAAATAGGCTATACTTACAGTACCGTCTGGAAAGTGCTCAGAAACATAATGCGCTATTTCCCATACGAGATCCACCATACCCAAGAGCAGCTTGAAAGAGACAAACCACAGCGTCTCTAATTCGCAGTCAGTTTTCTTAACAGAAGGACTGTTAATCTGTTATGGCTTTGAAATATTCTATGGAGCGAAGAGGCTCATTTCTTACTCATTGAGACAGTCAAAAAACAGAATTGCGACATTTGGGCTAAGAAAAATCCACGAATGCACACTGAAATTCCCCTACATTCTCCAAAGTAGTCTGTCTGGTGTGGATTCATGACAACATTCATCCTTGGGTCATTCTTCTTTGAGGAAATAACTGAGCATGGTCCTGTCGCATGTTTTGTTACGGACCTTCGGTACCATGAAATGTACAAACGTTCAGACGTTTATTGTGCCACAACTACAGTAAAGGCAGCTACTTACATCGGCCATTTTCATGCAGAATGGTGCACCCCCACGTATCCCTGAATCTGTGAAAGTCCCATTGCTCCAACACTTAGAGACGAACGTGTTATTAGCCTCTTCTTTCGTAATCCATGGCCACCACACTCACCGGATGTAAATCCATGCGATTTCTGTTTATAGAGTTGCTTAAAATTGTGGTGTATCGTAAAGGTTTTGCGATGTTGAGTGACTTAAAGAACTCCATAATGCTTCATGTGCGAAGCATCACAACTGATCAGTTACGATCTGCTGTTGAACACATTGTCCATCGACTTGAAATTTTGCAGATGAATGAGGGTGGTCACATGGAGCACCTTTCCCTACATTGTCCTGAACACGATTAACAACTGCTTCTCTTGTGCAATTTTGTCCTAATTTTTTCTTGTTTCTGCAAACTGGACTGTTTTTTTCCTCAAACAGCGTACTGTTATTTTTTCCTTACCTTTACATAATATGTTTCAATGACAAGGTGATCAAAAACTAGTCAATAAATGTTAATAATGTTTCTGTATTATGTTTTGGTCCCTTATTATGTTAAATTTAATATTTTTCAGAAATAAGTGCCCTCTGGAGAAAATTTTGAAGCTTTTTTTTTTTCGAAATTCCTTGAGCGCATCTCGTGTATAGTCTACATACCAAATTTCGTTGCAATCCATTCACCCGTTTGCGTTGTAGGATGCTGTTTATAGAGAAAGTTTAATTATAATCACCCTTTACAAGATGGATAGCCAAAGATGACAATTTATTAATAATAACATTTTTACAGTGTATCTTTCTTGACAAAATGTATTTGCAAAAACGTTACCTTCAGAGCAGATGGTTATTTTAAACGTGTAGTGTTTAGCTAAGATAACAAAACATTTTAAGAATGCGATATAAGCTTTTTTTAATTTAACATAATTATGAAATCTTAAGAATATCATCTATGCATGCTTCAAAAAATATGAATATAAATATGAATTCATTTACTTATGAGCGGAGCATGAAAAAGGATAAAGCTGGTGCTGCCTCTTAGGGTGTCACTTTTGGTAACGAATTTGTTTATTTTAAAATTACGTGCTTCCGTTACTTTGGTCAAAAAGTCATCAACATACAGAAATCGGCTTACTGAGAAAAAAGTGAATTTCACTAAGTTTGCATTGTTGAAGTTGTAAAATTCCTAGAACAAATATGATAATTTTAATTAGTTTTCTTCCCTACGGAAGATATATTTCCTTTTAGTCCCTGAAAACTTTGATTTAATCACCAGCTTTAAAAATATGTTTCAAGATTTGAAAGATAATATGATATTTTTAGTTCTTAGGATGAAACTGTGCAGAGCATAAGAATTTTTGGATTTAAAGGTGATTCCACAAGATTTATTATTATATTTATTCACACCTGATAAATGTGTTTAAAACGATAATAAAAAATGCAAATTATACTGTATTATTTGCTTAAACAGATAATAAAGTATCTACCTTTCATAAAACGTTTCTCCTTCTACGAGATATCTTAATCGTGCAATACATATTATGCCCGTCGTCGAGTTCCGAATTTATAAAATGAGGCATATAGATAAGAAATTACACCTTAAGTGATGATTTAGGAGACAGGACTGCTATAATATCTCAACATGCCATTTCCGCACACATATTCCAAAGCAAAATCCTGCTTTTGTCCTTTAAACCTGTGCCTCCCTTCAAAGCTGCATTCAATGTTTTAGAATTATTTAGCCTTCATTTTTATATAATTGATTATTTTTAATTACTTGAAGTATAAAAAATACTTAAAATTATATCTTATACAAAGTCCTAAGTACCTGGTGGTAATTTTGGACACATTTAATATCTCATTATATCAAATTTCAGCATATATATGTGCTCCTAGTGAGTGTATTAATGCAGACGATCTGCATTCGTATGGTGCGATTATTTGTAAATGGTATGTCCTGTCCAGGTACCTCGTAATTTAAAAATGTCTCAAAGTTATGAAATTTAAAACAAGGTAAAGCTTTTTCTTGTACAAAGGTAAACTTGTAATCTAAATAAAAGAATTAATTTCACCTGAAGTTTTATAGTTAGGTGAATACATAACAAGAATTTTCAATATGAAACAATATAAGACGAAAATAAATGCTTTATGCGCTATTTTCAAATAAATATGACAGTTTGTGACTGTTATTTACGGAAGAATTTCATCATATTTAATTCAAAGTTGAACACATTAGAATTTAAACTATAAGCTTCTTTACTTAAGTTGAAAAATTGTCTTGAAATTCTTTCCACACATATTGGAAATTTATCATGCTTTAAACATGAGCGAGGTTTAGCCAAATGGAGCACATTTTCGTTTACCTTAGTGACTAATTCTTCGCCAAGCATATTAGGGATGACACAAATAGTAACTGAGTAAGCCTTTCGAGTATACTGACACTTAGTGAGAGAGTAAATTTCAAAATGAAGATTAATGTAATAATTTTAAGAATTTCTATCCATTTATCTTCATTGTAAAATAACATCAGTCAATTTAATATAAAAAGCGTCTTGTGCAAGCGTACAAAATGCATATAATTTTGAAACTACAATATGCCTTTCCCTGCTTGAATAAGTTAAATGTAGGGAAAATAGCAACACATTTCAATTCTTAAACGAAACATAATTAAATTTTATTTGAAAATTTACTCTTATTACAGATTTAAAAATAAAACAAGATCACGCATCAAGAAAATATTAAAGAAGTCGCAGAAACTTAATCAATTTAGAAATTTAATCACATGCATATTATATTTTAATTTTTAATAAATGATTAAAATTTAATTTAATTTAAGTATTTATCATGGTTTAGTTTTTGCAAGATATTACTTTCAATTTCATGCGCTATTATGATTTTGTTTAGATATTTTTAATAAAAAAGTACCTCTATATTTCAAAGTGTTAAGAAAACCAGGTTTTTTAATTTTTTTTACTACTTATTTTCTATTTAAATTGTGCTTAAATTTAATAGTTTGAAACAAGAATTTTTTTGATTTCAAAATGGCATAAAAACTGTTTTGTAACATTTTCGGAAGTTATTGGGGAAAGCTTAAAAATTCCTTAGAATTATTAATCGATCAAAATTTTAATTAAAACTTTAAAAAAACTGATTCAATCATACATTCCTACACTCTAAAATATATATGTGCCATGTTTCCAAGAAACTCTAGGAAAACCTATCTCGCCTGCAGAATGCCAACACACGCATGCATGCATTCATCATTATTGGTAGCAAATTTGAAACTTTCAGAAGAAAGCGGAATAAAGTGGTTTTGTTTTGCTTTATTTTCAAAGCGAAGAAATTAATTAGCGAAATCTCTTTAATTGAGATCGATAATTCTTTCAAACTTATATTTCGGGATATCTCTCGAAAATGCAAGACATTAGAAGGCAGGCAACAATTGATGACATATCTACATTTTCAGAACTCCCATGCTAATTAAAAATCAGCTGAATTGGACCATTAATTGAGGGACTGTTTCTTTGGTTTTGGTGATTATTTTAAACACATAGAATTTATTTATATGGAATAAAAATATAATTAGAGTTCACATATTAATTGATAATCAATTGCTGAAATTTTTAAAACACTGTATTATCATTAGCTTTATAAATTTCAAGAAAATCTTAAAAAATGAGTGAATTAAAAATCTACAAAATCTTTTCTGGATAAACCATTTTAAGATCTTACATCGTTCTTTTTCTTTCCTCTCTAATTTGCATCTACTGAGATAAATGGAGTTCATCCTTAAATCGAGGCAGAAAAGATCAAATATACAAAAATCCTTATAGTAAGAGGAAATCGTTACGTCCATAGACATTTATATGAATTTTTATTTGTATGAATTTTTCCAATTAATTATTTTCGTCGCTGTCCACTTATTCTTTTCAAAAATATCGAACTGAAATTGGTAATACGGAATTTCTCCCCTTTTTCTGGTTTAGAAGTGCTACTTCGTGGGAATGCATGTAGGCAATTACCATAAAGATTGATTTAAAAATGTGGTAGAATTCTTCTATTAAGAAGAGATCGTTACATTTTAAAACAATTTATATCTCTTTTAACTATTATGAATTTACCCTTTGGATTTTTTTAAACTCTACTCATCTATTAATTTCGAAATTATATTGTCTCAAATTGATCATACGATATTTTTTTCCCTGTTTTCTAACTCAAACGTGCTACTTAAATGACGATGTATATAGGAAACAATGTCATAAAAGTTGGTTAAAAAATGTTAAATAACCCCTCCAGTAGGGGGAAGCAATTACACCTACAAAAAATTTTAGCTCTTTTAATTTCATTTCACCGTTTATTCATTATTTTTTTGAAATCATCTTGATAATACGGAATGTAATTCCCCCCCCCCCCCCCGTTTTTTAGTTCCGAATGTGCTATTTGAGTGACGAAGCATACAGGGAACAATGCCATGAAAGTTGGTTTAGAAGCTACTTTTAGGGTTTCGCAATATTCTTTTAACTACTACAGTTAAATCTATTTTTAATAGACAATGCTGCTCATATATTAGTGATGAGATGTCTAATCCTCGAGGGAGGTCTTCTCTAGGATAAAAAAGATCTCACTAAGTTTCCATGACCATAAGCCTTTCTATTGACCTAGTGCTGATGTCTAAATCTGATGTTCTGAGGCAAACATCTTCCTATTGTTATGATTTGGAAGATTAAGGAGGAGATTGCCAGCTCAGGAGTCATTCTTATCATCTGACTGCATTTCAAAATTTCGAAATTCTTTCGGGAACAAAACGACTGTTTTTTTTTTAAAATATAAGCATAAATATAAATAATTCAAAGTTAATCAAAACATAGAAATGTAGAAGGAAAGCTTGAAATCCTGTATGACGGCTTGAATTTTTTTCCCCTTTTTCCCCCCTTTATTCTGAGGTTCGCAGTTTAATGCCAAGAAAATTTAATCTTTTTTCATTTTCAAAATAGTTTGATATTTTAATAATTCGGAGTATGCAGTTTTTTTTTTAATTCTAAACTTTTTTTGGGTGAATTTTTGCGTCCTCCTCACTCTCAGAGGGAAAATAAATTTTCCTCTGACAATATGACATTAAATGATCTTAATAAAATGTAATTCTGACAAAAATGTTAAACAATGCTAGCCTTTAGTGGCGGCCAAAAATAATTCCAGTTATTTTTAAATTATTTTTTTAATTTCTTCTTCTTCTTCTTCTGCTTTTTTTAATCCTTCCTTTTTCATTTTTTTAAAGCTAAAAGGCAATCACATAAATTTTCCGCCATACAAAAAAAATTATTCAAAAAAAATTCTTCATGTATTCTACCATATGGTTTTTGAAACCGGCTAAATCTTTCTATGATCCCATAGCCTTCAATTTCTTTTCTTTCCTTTCTAACCTGCGTCTACGGAGATAAACGGATTTCATTCTTACGCTAGTATAAAAAATAATAACAAATAAACGTGGAGGAATCTTTCTAGTAGGAGGAGGTCGTTACATCTATAAACAATTTATATCCCATTTGCCTCACATCAACTTCTTCCACCCTTTTTTTTCCCACACATTTTTTTTCCCTATTCCGCTCCTATTTTTCAGTCATTCTCCCAACTACTCCCGCTCTGAAGCAGATCGTTACGGAATTCCAGTTTTTTTTTTCCACTTTCGCACCCCCCCCTGCCTTTTCCTGTTCCGGAGGGGTCACCCAGGTGACCGTGCAAACTGGAAAGATGGCAATTCTGGGTTGTCAGGGAAAGACGCTGCACTGACGAAGATTAATGGCGGTTCGCGTTTGCGTTACCATGGGAACGGGTCACCCGTTCTATCCTATCCATCTATCTATCGTCAGTGTCCTCCTTTAGAATTGGGTTTGCGCAAAGTGTGTGTGTGTGTGTGCTGCCTCTCGCTACTTTGTAGTGAGAGTGTCATCCCTACCCAACACTGCCTACCCCCTGCTACAAACACTTCGTGACGTTAAAGCGTATACTGATTAGGAGAAAAGGATCGAGGGGGAATTTAAAAATTGAACATCGCCTAAGAGTATTTGTAAATGCAAATATGATATTTTTTTATTGGGAATCTGATGTTTAAAAGCAAGTCCCGCAGTTCAATTTTAATTGCTTGATTTGTCTTTTTCTCCCAAGTTAAAAAGTAAATTCATTATTGGGAAAACTTTGTTTAACGTATTGGCAGTGCTTGCATCTTTTAGCATTTGTATGATGAACTGCTACGCATCCTAAATTAAAATGAATTAATTGATTTGCATTACGTTTCGTGGACAAGTTTATTTACAAGAGAAAGAAATTCTGCAGCATTATGTAGAAATTAAAATTGAAGACGCTAGTTATTACCATTTGCCTTAAATGGAAAAACAACAGCAACAATGCCCGGCAATTCTGGAAAGAAGCCAATGAATTATTATGGCTAAAATTTTTTATTTGGTCTAGATTTCAAGAACAACTTACATCCAGTATTTTTAATTGTAATTTAATATATAAAAAGAGAAAAGTCTCATTATCAATATATATATATATATATATATATATATATATATATATATATATATAAAGAAAAGTCCCATTACTATTTGCCTTAAGTGGCAAAAACAACATCAACAAGAGAAACAAAAACCGTCAATTCAGATAAGAAGCCAATGAATTATTAAAACGAAATTTTTTCATTTGATCTAAATGTCAAGCACATTTTACATCCAGTATATTTAATTATAATTTAATATGTAAAAAGAGAAAAATCTCATTACTATTTGCCTTATATGGCAAAGAAAAAAAATCATCAACAAAAACAGCAGCGAAAACAGGCAATTCAGGAATGAAGCCAATGAACTTCATCAGCAAAAAAATTTGATTTTTGTCTTGTTTTCAAGCGCGTTTTACATCCGGTATATTGAATTATTACTTAATATATAAAAAGAGATTAATGAGTTTAGTCTTGTATGTTTTCACGCATTTTAAAATTAATAATTTTTTTTTCCTGACTTCCGAATTCAAACAAACATTAACACTGAGAGCGGTCTGTCCAAAACTTTCTAAAATACTCTACCATAAAAAGTGTTGTCTCTAATCGCACCCACTGCATAAAGTTGAGAATAATTATTGCTAGTTCATTGGGCAATTAGCTTATACGACAACTGCAAATTATAATAATGAAATACCGATCTTTGATGAGAAAATTTACATAACCACATAAGCAAGCATCTTTACTTATAATATCATGTCCGCTTAGCTACGTTTTTGGCGATTAATATCTATCATGCTAATATACAATCTCCCGAAAATGAAATTTGTATTTTGGAAGCCTTTTTTCCCATCGATTAAAACTGAAGTTGGACAAGAACTAGAATTGTTATAAGATCACATACTAACTTTCATTTTTTAAAGTTATTGTATTTAAATGCGTGTGAAATAATAAACGACCCACATTTTGAGAGACATTGTTCAAAATAAGAGCTGTTAAAATGCTAAACCTGTGACCCAAATTCTATCTTTCTAGCTATTTTTTACGTTTTGCTAATATCGTGTTCATTTATAATTAGGTAGACAGATTTCCTAATAATGGATATCTTTCAAAATTTGACAGAAAACCGTCTTAATTAATTTATTCAAATAAATAATTTAATTCAAATTTATCCATTTAACTTAAAGTGTTTTTTCAGACTCGTGAGATTTGAAACGTAGAGATGTCTCACACTTTTTGGTGATTACATTACTTTCTCTTTAGATGCTTAATTAACGAGAAAGTAAAAAGAAAAGAAAGAGAATTTGAAAGTCATTGAGACTGTAAATTAAAGAAATAGCGTTGTTTGTTTCAAAAAAATATTATTTAGTTACTTATAAAGAGAAAACTTGTAATTATGAATAAAAATTTGATGAATTAACTTTTTAAATTCGAAATCCCAAATCAGTTTGAATATTCATAGCATCCACATACCTTCAGAAGCAAAATACTTAATTTAATTAATTGCTTTAGATGTATTTAATTGATTCAATGAATTAATTTAGATATATTATTTGAAATTTAGATATATTTTATTAATTAATTTAGATATATTTTATTAATTAATTTAGATATATTATTTGAAATTTAAATATATTTAATTAATTAATTTAGATATATTATTTGTTACTTAGATTTATTTACTTTGTTATTTAGATAATTAATTAATCCTTAACTGATCCTTAGATATATTCGTATTCGACAGGGAATATTCAGTAGAATACATATTTTTACAAATATTTTTCTTTATTATGAGCAACCCTTCCATAATAACAAATAATGATTCATAATAAATTAAATACTAATAAGTAGAAAATAAAATATTTTATTTCTTCTAAAACTCTAATAAATGTATATATTCAAAACATTTGCTTTTATTACATTTATTTACAAGACTATATGGGAAAACAATCCTCACATATCTAAAGAAATATCCGGAAATTTATGACCTGCAATAATCACTCGTCTTTTGGACATACCATAAGACTTGCCTGCCTTTTACTATGACCAAACGTGGCCGGCCCCAATCGAAAGCGAGTCATTTTGCCTCCCTTCCAAGGGCACGCACTCTCCGGAGAGAAGGTAGAGCAGGAAAACAAAGAAGAAATAATTGGGAAAGTGTAATTATCCTGGGTAATTTATTGCCGCATTTATTACGGCGCATAACAAGATTATGCCTCCCCTGTCAGCAGACACAATGGTTCAGTTCAACAAGTTTTAAAGTAATTAAGTGTTCGGCCCTGGATGGTGTGCAGAGGGTGAAAACGCTGGTGCTGATACCTGTGTAAAAGATGCTTTTCACAAAGAAAGCGGGTATTACTTTTTTGTGTAGAAGGGATGATTTCTTTTTATCGCTCAAGAGCAAAAAGAAAAAGTAATTTTCTTCGATATTGTTGTTATCACTTTTGGGATGAAATTGCTTATTGTTGTACCGGCTGCTTACTGAAGAAGGCTATTATTTAGGAGTGAGTTTTCTCATTAAATAAGTTTTAATTTTAACTTATTTAGTGAAATTGTCGCTTTATGCTTTAAGATATGGATAAAAATATATTTTCTTGATTATTTTACACTAGAATAAACTTTTTCGAAGAAGATAAATATTAATTTCTTAATTAAAGTTTAAATAAATAATTTTTGTGTAGTAAACTTTGACGAGAAATAATTCAATACTTAAATATTAATTGAAATAGATTTCTCTCCAAAATAATATTTGTCTATTTTAATGAGGAATTCTCTTTTGCTGTTTCATTTATTTGGTAAAAAGTTCTTTTATTAAGAGATTACTCTTTAATTGCAACTGTTTTTTTTAATTGGTCAATTTTGGTTGTCAATAAAGATCTTTCAAAAGAATTGAATCAGAATGCATTTTCTTCATTTAATTTTACAGCATTAGAGTTTTTTCGACTTCTAAATCATTTTCTTCTTTTATAAAATCTCTCAAGAGAATTTCTTTTCAAAACAAACGCTAACAAGAAAAGATCGAATACTTAAACATTAAATACTTAAAACTTAGTATTATATTATATTGTTTTAGTTTTATGTATGTAAAATAAAGAATATTCTGTTAACCATACATTTTTAATAATAATATTCTAATATCAAATCTCTTGTATCGAAACGTTAAAACATAATCGTGTAATGGTTAGACATAAAAGAATGAAGTGTATTAATTTGAATAAATTAATGAACTTCGATTCCTAGCTGTTCGTTCATCATATCCATACCATAAATCCAGTAAAGACAAATGAATTTAAAGAGCTAAATATTATTATATCAATTAATAAAATTAGTATAAAAATAAACAAAATGTCATGAACTTTCAAAAAAATAAAAACGAATGAAATCGGTAATGTGGTGAGAACTAGTTTAAAGTCAGTATATGTCATATTTTCCCTTTAGAAAAAGTATAGTGAAACAGTGTTTTAGAATTTTTTTTAGAAAATGATGAAGATAGGAACGACAGGTAGCTATGATGATATAATTAAAGGTCATGAAAGCCATGGAAGGTTAAAGGTTAATATAAATTTAAAAAAGGATGAAACCGGATCAGGCATTAAAGCAGGAGAGTTTCGGTTATCCGAATTATTTTAAACATATAATGAATTATTGGTTTGTGAAATTTTCCATTTGAATCAAAATATATAAGTTAAAAAATTGCTCTCGGCATAAATTAATTTTTGAGATTGTAAATTAAATTTTAAAAGAATACTTTGTTAAAAGACAATGAAATCTTTCTCAGTTTTTAATGAAGACAGGCTGCATAGATTTTTGTTTAAATAGACTGGCGGTTTTCCAATACAAAAATGACACATTAAACTTATGATAACAGATAAATAGAGTAAGAAACGCAACAGCAGCAGAAATGAAATTTTGAGATGTGTTAATAAGCAAAAGACATGTTAGATTTATAAATAAAAGGAAATTCATTTTCCAAAGCAATAAAATGTAAATTTATATGCACATAGTATTTATAAACACATTAAAGTGCATTTGTGAGACAGATTTTGGAAAAATAATGAATATATTTAGTAAATAACATTTTCAAATAAACGCTAGTGAAATTTTCAAACATTTAATTGTAGAGGATGTCCCGTCCTCTTAAATAATCGGTTTGTAGTGTATTTCAAAAATTAAATGCTCAAAGAAGCATCCACACAAAACAGTAAAGCTATTTAATTGATACTGTTATGCAATTATGTGCAGTAAGTGCACAGCGGAACTGTCCGTTAAGAGTATGACGAGAAGTACAACAATCTCAATAACGGATAAAGATACTTTATACCACTATAAAGCGTGAAATTCTATGTAGCAAAACACAGTCAAAGCATAAGCAAAGACATCGCTTGCAGAAATCAACAGCACACATGCCAAGCATCTAATCATTATTGAACAAACGCAATATAATAAAGCACTCAGAAAGATCAAGTTGGGCATAAACATTCCGGAGAGAGAAATCACTCGAATAACTTCACTATAGCACTATCGCGTTTTCAAGATTCTGTGACAAAGTATCGAATGTTTTTGAAAAGTCTCCAGTTCTCGAGCCCTAATAAAGATATCGCAAAAATTCTTGGATATTCGAGAACTTTTTTTTTTTACAAAATGTACCTAATTTGTCTCCAAGTTTGTGGCAAAAGCCAAGTATCATTGAGTTGGCACCCATTAAACTATTTGCAAATTTTTCTTCTCTACTATTAGACTAACTACACAGGGAAGTAATGTTGCAAATTCGTAAAAATGTCATACGATGTTTTATTCCATCAATATTTGGATGCAATTTTGGATATCAAAGCATAGTAATTTTTTTTTTGCCTGTCATTTTCAGTAATTGACAAAAAAAAATTGATTTACTGATTTTTTAAAAAAATATTATATTGAGACACTCGTGAGTAAATTCAACACCTCGCAACCATAATAAAACTCTTTTGATCCTCTTTGAAATAAAAACCTTTTCTGGTCTCAGTTGTACTTTATTATATTTCATTCAAAATCTAATTTTGGGGAAATTGAAGTGTGGACAAGATCTGCAATGTTCTTGCAGTGTCTACAAAATGGCTCTTGTTTCTTGGTGCAATACAAATTCGTTGGTTTAAAATCTTGTTAGTTTTCATAACAAATTCAATTACACGTGTACTATGAACTGCAGATTACTGCATGCTACCGATCATGTGATATATTTTGTCCATATTTGTTTTAAGCAATTAGCCATACCTTGGAACATTGTTTGCATCACGATACTTGCAAATTTTCCATGGGGAAAATAGAATGTTTGTCACAATGTAATAGGCATTTGGAAAATATCTTACATAACTGTGAATTATTGATAGTTTAACTTCTTTCTTTTTTGTAGGGTCTATTTGAAATTTTGTAGTTGCATCGAATTTTCTAAAACCATAGCATCATTATTTTTGCTGCTGATTATTGATAACAGGCTCTACAAAGATAAAAATTGTTCAGGATTGCTAACTTTTATTGTCATTAATCATAGATCCAGTTTTGTTGTCAGAATTTGGAGTGAAGTTCCTAATTCACTTCTTCAAAGTTTATTTCCCCTGCATTCTCTCATTATTAAATAGTATAAATGGTATTTATACACGCATTTAAAACTAAAAGAAGAAAATATCTGAATAAAAATAAGATTATAAACTATGTCTTAAATTTCATTAAAAATAAAATGGTGCAAACGCGAAAATGAGTTCATTTTCTGATAGAACCTTTTTTT
>JAPMOR010110662.1:0-43073 GCA_026543865.1 Argiope aurantia | reverse complement strand
ATATATATATATATATATATATATATATATATATATATATTCAGTAGAAAATGCTTTATTTGAATTTCCTACCCAGCATGTCGTATCTAAAATAGACAGAATTGGGGGAAATGATTATGCTTTTTATTTCAACATAAGTTTATATCAGGTGGTCTCATGCAGTAGTAGTCTCCCCGAATCTTTCTTGCATACTCTCTAAAAAAAAGATTTAACCCCTTTGGTTAAAAATTATGGGCTTTAAGATAGGTCATTTTTGGATTATTCGTCAAATATGGATTACTATTTTCCCAATCAAGTGAAACTAAAATTTGACACGAACTGCAATTTCAGTAACATATTAAATTTCATTTATCTAAAACATTGCATTTATCAGCTGTTGTGTTTATTTGCATATGAATGCATAGACAGAAAGATTTAATTCAAAATTTCATTATTTAATTATTGCAAAATCTCCGTACCAAGTTTTAGCTATCTAACTCTTTACGTTTTATACTAATCATGTTCACTTGCATTCGGACAGACGACAAACTTTCCGCAAATGGATTTCGCTTGAAATTTGATAGAAATATATAAATTTATTTTAAATTCCAAGTACTGAATTTCATTTTTCTAGCTGAAAGCATTTCTGAGTTATCACTTCCATGTATAGAAGGATGGACAGATATATATGTATTTTTAAAAATTGTTTTTAGGGATCAGGTATGTGAGAAAACAAAGATCAGTCAGCATTTGGATTACGATTTTTTTTTACATATTTTTTATTATTATCATTTACGATTGCAGTATTTTCCTTTGTATATTTCGTATAGCATAAAGTAAAAAGCCATTTGTTTAACTCAAAGTCTATATGCCGTCTTTGATATCGATAAAACTTCCTGGCCAATAATATCTTATTATTCGCTGCAGATGCAACACTCATACTGAAGAAGTTATATTTGGAACAAAACTAATATATAATATTGCAAATCAATCTAAATTTCTTATTTGATTGTTTATTCTCAACACATACAAGAGCAATTTACTTGCAAAGAAAAAACAATAAAACTGAAAAGATGTTTTCCCTTTTACATTACCGGGGTACAAACCAACTCATTTACAGAAATAATGGATAGAACGCAGGAAAGAAAGAAAATGATCAGAAGAAACATTTTAAACTCTTCACACACCTGAGACTTCAGCTGGAATAGCTGCGTCATCAGTGCTGGAGGAAAAAAAACATATGAATTCCTTATTTTTCCTTCTTACCTCTCATATCATGTTTCATAAGAGAAAAAATATGTAACCTAAACTGCAATATTTCTTCTGCTAAGCTTTCCACTGCTGGAGTCAAATCTTTGGGGAGTGTTTAGGCGCGCAATAATTCTTTGTCACGTCTTATTTTAGTCTAAGTGCTTATTGTTTATCGAATCTTTCTTGAAAGATATATTCGGTAATATTTCTTGATAACTTTCATAAGTAATATTACTTTTAGAAAGTGGAATATTGCTGGTAAAATACTTGGACTTGAAATGCCAATAGCTATGACAGCCATCAGAATAACCCCTGTTTATACGACTTAGTTCTGTGGAACACGTGACTGGCTTAATTTAAAAAAAAAGCTTTGCTATGAACTTGTTTAAAAGCTTTTTTTTAATTAAGAGGCAATAAGTGAATTAAAATAAATTTTTGTAATTTAAATTTTTAAGCATAAATATAAAGAATATCTGGATTCAGATTAAGTAAAAATGAAATAGATTTAGAACCAAAGGGAATAATCTCCCTTTATATTATTTCCTTACATTACAATAAATATATATTCTTCTACTCTCTACATGAAATTAAGCATATTGAGCAGGGATTTGCATGCAACTCATACACATACCTATATTTTAAGAATGCCACTAATGACGATTTTTATTCATAGTAGTATCTTACAAAGAACTAATATGCATATTGGTCGTCATTTTTGTAAAGAACGGAAATGAATAGACCTGATAGAGAACTACAATTTTTGTAAAAATATCACATACTAAATGTCATTTATTCAAGCCATTGCCTTTATATGTATCGAATTTAAATGCATATAAAATTAAAGATTGATAAAGAGTAAAAACTTTCAAAAAATATTCAAAATTTGATACGAATCATTTTAAATGCTACACTTAAGTGTGGGAGTGATGTCCACGCGCACTTTTTAGTATACTCAATAAAAAAAGATGTTATTCCCACCAATTGCATAAAATTATAAATTTGAATAAAGACACAAACACGCTGCATGGCATTCATGAACAATAATTACTATATATATGGATTTCGAAGTGTATCTAACATTTTTATCGATTTTTTTATGTGAATTTGTATTTTGGACGCCATTTTCTTGCCAGATTGTAACTAAGATTTTACCATTGAATTATAATTTATAATCCCGGAACTATTGCGTTCATATGCATGGGACGATGTAAATTAATAGACGATAAAACTTTTGATGATCTCAGTTCAAAATTTCATACAAACATGTATTTTGTAAAAGTAAATTTGTGTACAAAATTGCATTTATCTAAATCTTTGCCTTTTATAGTTACCACGTTTCCTTGTACTTGGATAGTGAATGTGTACTGATATGAATGGAATCACAAGAATGGAGCTTATGTGAATGGATTATGTTCAAAATTTGACTGAAATATATAAATGTGTTGTTTTAACTACATACAAATTTTCATCCGTCTAACTCAAAACATTTTTGCGTTCGTATTCACAGACTGATATAATTACCAGAATTTCTTTTCCGCATTGAAGTCTGAATCGTAGCGATTTTTCAAAAATCTCGATAAATCGATATATTTGATGATATAGATATTTCCCCACTTTATATTTCTGTTACGAGAAAGTAAAAAAAGTAATTTGCTTGATCAGTGACATTCGGTATCTGATTTTTTTTTATATACAAATGAAGATTTTCTTTGAATTTTAATCAAACACTTTAAAGAAAAACCTATTTGTCTATCAGTATGTATCCTATGTATTAAATCAAAAGCACAGGTATCTAAGTTTAATAGATTTGGCATATAATTGTATCATAATACTGTATGTATATAGATATTTTCGGACCAAATATCCTTTCAGTAAAATACAAAAATGAGAGAGAGCATATCATTTGATCTACAGTTACCATATTAATGAGTTTAAGTTTTTAAAATATGATTTTATAAAATGCTTTTGCAATATGTTTTGGCACGACAAATTTACATCAAAAGGAAAACTTCTTGGCGAGGTAAATGACGTCAGTGTTCTTCCATCCAATTATGTGAACTCAGTCAAGAGTAATACATTAAAACATTCTTACTTCCAATTCTGAAAATAGATAGAAATGTATTATTCTTCAGAGGGTGCTCTACAGGACAGACCTAGACTCACAAAATTTCGCGCATATATACTTTTGATTATCGAAATCTGTACTTTGGTGCAGGTTAAACATTTTTTAGATATTGAATTAATTAAAAACTGACCGAAATTTTGGTAAAATTTTTCCGCGACTACGAAAAAATTGCTGAAGAAAAATTATTTTTACATCATTTTAAAATAAGTTGTTTTTGTAAAAATTTATTTATGAAGTCGATACAAATTTTGCAGGTCTGTATCAAGTTGTAGACCAAGTTGATAAATAAAAAGAGCCCCAAAAGGCACATTCAATTCATTTCACCATAGTTCTAAATTAAATACAAAATATAGTACATTATGTATGCTTACTAAAAACCTCAAGAAAGGAAATCTCTTGATTCTTTTAGATATATTTTATTCAAATTATTTATTTAATAGCTTTCTAAAATATTATTTTCCTTTTCTATTAGCCACATTTGCTGAGCAGCAGACTCGTTCGTAGGTTTGGCTACGTTTAATTTAAATTTAAATCTCTTGGGTGTAACTTGATGTTAATGCTTCTCTCAGGAAAGGATGAATTTGCTTAATGAAATCGAGTCCCATGGCATCATAATGCAATTAAACACTTAATTGTCTAGATAATCTATTTCAAACTGCACGTTGCCTTTTACAGTATTGCAGTTTTACTTTCTGTTTCCTCACCTAGATTGTGTGCTCAGATAATTAATAAATCTATTTTCTTTAGCTTTCAACAATGGAAGTGGAATGTGCAATTAATAATTTAATTAAACATTGAAAAAGGTATAAAATTAATTCCAGCAATGAAATCAATTCTAAAAAAATCTTCTTTAAAAATTGCTATATTTTGTAAAATTCTTGTTTGTGTGTATGAATATGGATAGGAAGATGGTATTAAAAATATGTCACAATCTTTTAGAAAATTATAGCTGAAAAATGTCAAAATATCATTTTTTTAATTAAATAAAATGTTCAACATTTAAATAGTATTTATTCTGCATTTAATAACTCTAAACCATTTTTTTTTTTGCAAGCGTGGATAACTTCAAAACAAGAACATAAAACATATTGTTACGAAAAATCAAATCTGGCCTTGGGGATGAAAAATCCAACAGATTCAATAACAAATAAAGATATTTTCTTCCACACAATAGCACGAATTCAAATTAGGAAAATATAGACAAAGGGAACACAACATAATATTTTCAATAAATATCAATACACAAGCAACAGATAGGCAATAAACAACAGCACAAAACCCTCAAAAAAAAACGCGAGCAACTATTCATTTAGGATCAATTCAATTACTATTTCCTCTACTACCGACTAACTGTCTTTTCTATCTCTCAGCTTATTATATATTCTCCGATGTGATAAAGAATCTTCTAGAATAAGCGACAAAACTAATGAAACTATTGCCAAGATTCTTGAATATTTGGGTCCTTCATCAAAATGATTGACAAGCTTATCGCTAACTGACTTTATTGTGCATCCATTGAACAGCCATTACTCTATCTATAAAACTATCATCCATGTCATATTTACCACTCAGAAGAGCAATATTACAAATTTGTAACAATATGCTTAGATAAATATTCTATTCACCTAAAAGTGTATGAAAATATTGACTAGCAACAATTTTGGAGAATTAATGGAAATAGGAATAATATTTTTGTCAAGTATATTATTACTAATTCAACTCGAAATTAAATTAATGTATTATGTAAAAGAAAACAAAAATTTCAAAGCGCAGTGACATCGTTAATAAATCATTATTTGCTTTTATCATTTTACGACTCAATGAAAAATGCTTTCCACTTAATTTTATCAAGATGAATAATATGGATCTCTACAGTTTAAACTCTAAAAGAAATGCTGTGACCTACTCTCTCCCTTTTTGAAGTGAGATCCAAGATTAATTCCAAACGAAACTTTTGTTCCATTATAGTGTGAAGAAATATATCTGCCATTCATCTCGGCACACGCTCCGACGATCTGCGCCGAAGATTTATGTAAATTAACAATGGCGCAATGAGATTCATCTGAATTTGTTCGCAGGAAGTTTCGGCAGAACTATTTTATGCCGACAGTCCTGAAACCAGACGATCAATGACGGCGACCCCATTGCAAAGCAGCGGAAAGAACAATTTATCATCCGGATTCGGAACAAATTTTCGGCATCAGCGGAAACGCTGGGAAGTTTTTCTGGGGGATTCCACCGTTTCCATGAAATCTTGTTTGCTGAGGCTTCTGGCCTGGCAATTTGAATTTCACTTGCGTGGTGGAATTTCCCCTTTTCACGGAGGCTGCATTGAAAGTAGTTGATGCACTAGCGAAACAAATCTGCCTCTTTAATCTCTGCACTTTTTTTCCAACTTTTTTTTATTATTATTTTCTGCTTCAAGTGATACCCAGGATGCAGTCGATCAATTTTGTAAACATTCTTCGAGTTCAATAATCTGACGGATATTTCCAATGTGTTAGAAGCTGGGAATCTTAATTATAGTATGTAAAGAAATAGAAAATTAGAAAAATACAAAATTAAATATAGTAAACGATAATTACAGGGATTTTAAGGTTACACTTCTGAGCATTTATTCCACAGATTTCCTAGCCCTAAGTTCAAGGTTTTCGCTTAACCTATCAGCTATTAATTTAACCACTACTGCATTTGCAATTTCCACTCATCAAACTTTTTTCAAAGTTTCAAAAAAAGAAAAAGTTTCAGAAAAGAGACAATCAATTTGAGAAATATTATTCAAATTCATTTATTTCATTCAAATCATTCTTGTTAGATATTATCACGTTGTTTGTATCCAACTAGCATGTGCAAAAATATAATATTGGCAAAAGCCGATACTTTATATTAACATTTGAGTTATTTTGCAGTAATTTATTCAAGGCTTTCTCTAATCGAAATTCAAAGATTTTTCTTATGTTTTCGACTGCTTATTTCATCACAATTGCATTGTATAATTTCTATTAGATCAGTTCAGTTATAAAGTCTTCAAGTGATACCTGACTTAAATTTAAGGAACATTATTCGATTTCAATGATTTGACGAGGCTTCCAACAATGATCTTTCGGGGGGGGGGATTTTTAATTAATTTTTAACCATCTATTTAGTGACCTTGATTGACCTTGATTTTAGGTTTGAATTACAGTCGTATCCGCGAAACGTTGTTTGCTAAAACTTCTAGGCTGGAAATTTGAATTAAACTTCCAAGGTGAAATTTACTTACTCTGTGAATGCTGTACTGAAATTGTTTGATGCAGTAGAAAGAGATTAAAGCTGCCTTTCTAAACTCTGATCCTTTTTTCTCCTTTTAAGGATCACGCAATGGAGTCGATGAATGTTAGATATCTCATTCTAGTTTAGTGTTGCGATAGACAAATTCATTCCTTTTTTATATATAAAGTTAATTTTAATCAAGTCTTTTGGTGCATATTAATAAAATATAAAAGCGAATTTAAGAAAAGTATTTTTGTTTAAAAAACATTCCCTCATTAATATCCTAAATAACGGATTTTTTATTTAGAATGTTATACTTTTCAGTTTTTAATTCATAATTTATTATTATCATTCTGGAGTCTTCAAACTTTGATTTAAAATGCGCCACTAGATGGTGCCACGTGTATTAAGTCAAAATTTAAATAAATCAGATTATTAATTGATAATTCAATCTTGAAAGTTTTAACACTGCTAAATGCAATACTTAATTCACTATTCACTAATATCTAAATTCAATCTATAATTCTTAGTTAATCATTACAAATGTTATGGAACCTTTAACATTTTTTTTAATGCTCGTCCAAATTTTAAAATACATGTGGATTTTTTTATTTAACTGAAGTTTAGAAAATGTAAATGAATCAATAGATTTATTGGCAAATAAATACCTAAATTTTATATAATATATCATGATCTGGAATATACAAGTGCACAAAATTTTCAAACTCCAGCAATTAGAAAGAAGTGAAAAATTGATTGTAAAATTCTGCATTTATAGACTTGAAATAATTTCGTGTTAAATATAAATGCATAATAACAAGAGTTGATGTCTTTTATGTCTTTAATTAAATTTTAACAATTTTTGCATTTATTTGATAGTTTTTCTCGTCTTAGTTCAAAATTTTTATTTAACTTTCCAGATGTGTAGGATGTGATTTTCATGAGATGGAAGTTATTTTCGAAACCCATGATTTAATTTTTTTTTATTGTATAATGTATAAGATTTAAGGAACAATTTGTTTTGAAGAAAACATATTTGAACATTGATTGGAAAACAATTAAACCGAGCATATAACTAAGAAACCAACTGTAAAACCTATGTTAAAATAATATAAATATGTAATTAATTACAAAAATAGGCAAGCGTATTTACAAAACCAACCACCAGATACCTTTACCAAAAAAAAAAACTGAAAATGCATAAAGTAATGACAATGCAAATACTACAAAACTCGAGTAGCATTGAAAATTAGCGGACAAGCAACGTGTTTAATAAATATTAAAAAATAAAATAATTTCAGAATATTTTATTAGTTTTATTCTGCAAATTGATAGCATAAGAAAGTAGAAGTAATGGATTTTATGTTGTTTCATAGTCATAATAATTATATGTGTACCCCACATGTATAATAAAAAAAGCCATTTTTCCATGACTTTATGCCGTATATATATTTGCAATGTTTAATTTTCATAACTAAATAGTTTCGCTTTAAAACGTATGCAAATATCTACATTTTAAAGCGTAACTAATTGAAAAAACATCTAAATTTTTCTAATTAGATTCAAGAGTATATTAAACAGCGCTATATTTATACAGTATTAGTTACCATGTTTAATTAAATATTTTTAAATATATTCATATGTGCATATATACTTATACATAAAGAAAGATGCAGATAAGCTAGTCATATGTTTACAGAGTCTTTTAAAAGAAAGTAGAAAACGAATATTATTTAATTTAATTTGTCGTCTCTCAGTTGATTTGCCGCGTTTGGCTTCTTAAATATTTTTTTTTTTTACCTGGCAATAATATTTGAAACTTAAATATTTTTACACATATATGGTATTTCTAACGAATAACGTAATTTAAGTATAATTATTAAGTCGCATTTATAATTAGTATTATTTCAGTTGCATTGCAAACATTCATAGATACCATTTTTTTCTGTAATAGAATTTAAATTTAATTCACAGTGTTTACCTAAACGTTCTTTAAACACGTTATTACTTATTTTTTTTTATCTCTGTTTCAGGGTTTGAATGCATAAAATTTTGTTTCGTCATTTTACCTAATATTAATTTGTATTTCTGTGAATTTATTACGGCTTACAAATTATCTTGCTAGATTTATGTATTAAGCTTGATTTTTTCATATTAAATTGGAATATTTGAATTTTTCATATTAAATTTATCACGCAATGTTTATATAACCGAAATTATTATTTTTGCAGCAACATTTAAAATACTCATCTCCATAGTTTTATATTTTCTCGAATATATTTTATATTCTCTCGTTTCACATTTTCTTGAATCTATTTCTCTAAGTATAGAGAAAGTATTATAATCGCCAAAATCTTCATCTGGAAATTTTGGCACGTATCATACCTCTCTGAGATCGTAAAAGACATTTTAGAAAAAGCGTCTGTCTGTCTGTCCTTACGAAGGCCTATGAACATGATGATTCAAAAATTAATTTAAAGTAGATGAATGAAATTTGGTATATTTTCTTTAGATCAAATTTGTAGTCATTTGTCAAATCTTGAAGGGAATCTATTCCATTTGTCAATTCGAGTACAACTGAACTCGATAGCCACAAAATGAAAAAAGTTACATAAGTAACAATAGATACATACATTTAACATCTAAAGGATCTACACAGATCTAACATTATTATCAAATTTGGAATCAAATTTATCAAATATCTGACGACTTGTTGACGTATTCTTTAGATTGTATGCAAACTCAGTATTTCATAAACATAATGATTTAACCCTTTAAAGGGCCATTTTTTTCTAGTCATTTTATGTTAAAATATTTTTAAACTTGAAATTAGAATAAGAAAAAGGATTCATTTAGCTTATTAGATAAATTTAATTTGATTAATTAATTAATTTGGATAATTAATAATTAAGTAACAAATCAAGACACATCATTTTGTGTGACATAAAGAACTGAAGTATCTTATTCACTAAAACAATTTGTCAGAACTTATGCCAAACTACATAATTTCATACAAAGATTGATAAATTTGGTGGGAGGCATACTTCCCCCGGCCCCAGAAAGGCTTAAAGTAATTTCGGTATGTAAACTTTTAAAAATAACTATAGTTCTGTGTGAAAGATAGATTTCAATCAGTCTGAAAAAAATGTGTCCAAAACATGCATTTGCGTGATTCAACAAAAAATGCTAAATTCACGCCAAATATTTACATTTCGTAGCTATTCTTTGCCACTGTCAATAAAGGCTTCGCAATCTTACCCAAAATTCAAACATGAATGCAAGCCGGGGGGGGGGGATTAATCCTTTTATTGGACTGTATGCGATAAACTTTAGCGAAGATCGCAATTCCGGGTTCTTAAGGAAAAAAAGTTGAAAAACGCAGACTAATCATTTATGGTATGTATCCTCAATCTGCTTTTCGTGAACTAGCGATTCAAATCCATGTGCGGCAAAATCTCAAATGTAACTGCTGAAACGTCAAAATTCTGTCACTCAAAATTTGAAATGCTTTTCTCACATGCTTTGTGAAACCAGTGGGTTTGGTTTGGTTATATTAACGTCCCGTTTGAAGCAACACTTGGGCTATTTTGGGACGGACCTCGTAATCTTGACCCGCGGTCAGATGACGAGGACAACACCTGAGCTGGCACCCCCCTCTCCACACCACACCACACCAGCGGGAGGACGTTTGGTCAGGACGGATTTAACATGCAACAGACCCCCTTACACGACGGTTTTAGGTGGAATCGGGTGTCGAACCAGAAACCCTCCGGTTCCGAAGCCGAGACTTTACCACCAGGCCACCGCGGCCCATGAAACCAGTGGGAATGGTATCCTTGTAATTTTCGTAATCTCTTTTATTCATGAATGAATCAATAGATAGTAGCTGCCTTGTACGACTAGTTGTACGTCGACAATATAAAAAGTATTAATCTTGTTACACCAAAAAGTTTTGTTGAATAACACCTTATCACAAGAAAAGTTAAATGTTATACTATTTTAAATTAAATTTGAGCAATAAATATAGAGCGTTCCGATTGATTAGCAAGAATCAGATCGCAATGTCTATAAACTGACGAATGAAATTGGTGCAATCGGACGGTGTAGTAATTAACGAGAACTGACTCTAAGATATCTCTCGGAAATTTAATATGAAAGGCAAGCATTATAGATGTATTTAAGGTTCATGAATCTTCTCATGAAAAAAAATCCCGAAATCTGTGCAATAGTGGGAGCTGGAAAACATCAGTGAAGAAAAAAAATTTGGAATTTTCCCCAAAAATGAGTAAGGTGGGGAACAGAAAGTTGATCATTCATCTAGAAATCGTGAGCTTTCAGATGAAATTAAAATTGGTGAAATTGGTGCTGTGTATGGGGTTGGAGTGATCTTTCATTTTTTTTCTCATAGAGAATGTACAGTGATGTAGTGCTTTTTCATATTTTTCTAGAAAATGAAGTCTCAGAAAGGCAAAGGACCATTAATGACATTTCTTTAAGACATGGGTTTTCTTATGGAAAATGATTGGGGAAAACTGACCAGAGAATGGATTCTGGTTTGCCGATTATTTTTAATATATAAATTACATAGACTAAAAATTTAGATATCCATTTTAAATTATAGTATATTTCGAAAAAGTTCTACTTTGTGATTTTTTTTCATAATTTTACTAATAAATTATTTAAGCTCTTGACAAAGAATTCATTCAAAATTTCAAATAAGACGAACTAAGACTTAATTTACTCTTGCCTAGCATTACAAACACAGAAAATATAAATTTAATATCAAACTGAAAGTAGAATCCATCACGCTGAAAACGTCTCATTACTTGGTAGACTTATTAACGTCAAGCCTTGCTTAAAATAATGCAATCCTTCCATTTCTCGCTTTAGGTACATAAAATGTGAGCTTCACTTCTTGACATGTGCGCTTCTAATTATAATTAATGACGTAAATAAACAAATCCGACGTCCAGAACGTCTCAAAGGCGCTTCAGCAAGAATCACATTCGGGCGACGGAAATAATTTATGCGCAATGATAATCAACGGATCATTCTTTAATCAAAAGACCGGATTATGATGACACTGGAGCTTCTGTTCGAGTTCCGGCTGCTTGTCAGACGAAGGTTAGGAAATTAAGAATTATGAAGCTGCTCTTTAGAGCTCAGAAAATGGGGTTAATAATTTTAGTTAAGTTTTCACCCTTAAAGAGCAAACAGCTTGACAAAGTCGAGAGTTTTAAGAAATGGTTTAGTGACTGAAGAGGATAGCAGTTTTCTATTTGGGAATGAATCTAGGATTTTACAGTTTGGATATTACGTTAGGTAACTAACTGAAATCAGCTTTTAACGAGTATTTAGTTTGGAAACACGTAAAAGCTTAATACACAGTTTTTTTTAGAAAATGCTAGATAGGTTTCTCTTCTATCTTATATATATATATATACTCCAAATTTTATCTGTTACGAAGATTTAAAGATTTTTCTTAAAAGCCATGGCAAGTACAGTACTGAGAACTTATATTTAGAATGTAAATTAATTAGAATTATATATATATATATATATATATATGCGTGTGTGTGTGTGTGTGTAAGCGCGCGCACGTGTGTGTGTATGTAAATATAATTTTTGAAGCAGAAGGAAGTTTCGAAAGACAGTGAAGAGACTTTTAAACGTAACTTTAATCCAGCCTGGGAGGCATGTCTTATTTACAAGGTGGCGCGGACAAAGTACGTCCACTCACAGCACGGCACAAAAGCAGAAGATAAAAGAGTGTGAAATTAATTATCCCTGTCTTATATACCATGAGATTTTGCTAGGCATTTTTCTACATGCGCCGATTTAGACAAAGGAAACACAGGGATCTTTTAGAAAAAAAATGTTTAGATCCGCAATTTCTAGTCCCTTTAATCGGGGCGTGAGAACTCTCACAAAAGCATTTTCACAAAGCTTCAGTTGAATTAACTAAGTAAAAAAAGTGAATGGGATCAGGAAATAAGAGAATATTTTAGAATAAAGTTACTATGAGATAAATTAAAATAGAATTTTTCTTAAAAGCCATGGCAAGTACAGCACTGAGAACTTATAGCGTGAGCGTGAGAACCACTCACAAAAGCATTTTTACAAAGATTCAGTTGAATTAACTAAGTAAAAAAGTGGAATGGGATCAGGAAATAAGAGAATATTTTAGAATGAAGTTACTATGAGATAAATTAAGATAGAATTTTGGAACTTAATTGGAATTGAAATTACAGATTAAAATACCAATAGCACATACATAATTTAAATCTTAATTAATTTCCAAACTTTTATCATAATTTAACTCTTATTAACTTCATTTTAAAATAGTCTCTTCTTTCCTGATCTAATTCCCACTTTTTATTTATTTAATTTATGAAACACGCAGTCTATAAAACTACTCACGTCAGCATTTTCAACGCTTCAAGTGAAGAGATAACAATCCTTAATGTTTACAACATTTTTTTAAAGACACCTAAATTTCCCTTTCCTAAGATTACACATGTCAAAGAAATCCCTATCAAATTCTTATAGTAAAAACCTCCGAAGGGAAATATATCGGTATTTTTTGCTCTTGTGTCGCGATGTAAGCGGAAGCCAGTTTCATCATCGCTTCTTATATATAATATGCATCCTGGATGAAATAAATTGTTTTAAAATTTTCTTCAGTTTCTTCTATTCGGCGACGCAGCTGCTAAAATATGTATTACGCACGCACGCACGCACACACACACACTTGGAATTCTTTAACAAAATTTACTCTTCATGATTTAGCAAAATATTCATTTTTTAAAAATCTATTATGAATATTTCTATATTTCTCTTAAAAATCATAATTAACGCGGCACAGATAACCGACTAGGATGAGAAAACAACTGAGTGAAATAATACCGTGAGGGAGCATTTTGCATATAGCTTCAGAAGGGAATTTGGCGACATAATTATTGATTTTTTGGGAAAAATAATAGCCGGTGCGATATATATATTAAAGTTACAACTGAGACAAAGTAACCAGTAATTAGGAAATTATTATTTTTAGAATGTAAATTAATTAGAATTTTTTATATATTATCAAGAAAATCTAATAACAGGTTCCCCAGTCTTAACCATTGATCTGATTTTGCAAGTGTTTGCTTCATATGAGAATTCTTCACCCCTTAATATACCATCAATAGTCACTCCTTCCTTCAATATCTGCTTTTAAATGAAGTTTTAAAAATACTACGTCAATTTATATTCTTTATGTGGGAACTCATTGAAAAATTAGACTACGAAAGCCTTTTAGATATCAGAATAAAAAGAGAGAGAGAGAGAGAGAGAAAGGAATGCCTATGAGATATGGAATATTTTCACCTCGATTGGCATTCAAAAACACTAGTTTCTCTCTTATATTTGTCATTCTACCAAAGACCATGACAGTATCTTGGCGATATTTTTAACTACCTAAAATAAAAACAAATATTTTTTTTTCTTTACTTGATTTTAGATTTAGTGGAAAAACAATAATTTTCAAAACTCGAATTGTGATTCTGAATTTAACCTTATTTATCTTACATTGCATGAAAATAATTAAATCTCAGTAAAGGAAAAATAAAGAATTTTACGAAGAAAAAAAAGATATAAAAATACAATTTTAAATATATTTACTGAATGAACTATAGCTCTGCAGTCTAAAAGGGCTGTCAGAAAAATGTAAGGATACCTATGTAACTTCTACATCAATTAAATATTTAAGCAAGGAACTCTTTTTCATTTTGGCAACATTTTTTGAAATAAATCAAGTAAAAAAAATATTTCTAATTATTTGAGGTGGAGGAAAATATTTTCTACATATAATCATGGTATTAAAACAATTAATTCTCAGTCAAAGAAAATCAAAGATTAAAAAAAACGTGAAGAAATGCAATTTTAAATATATTTGCTGAAAGAACTGTATCACTGCAGTCTGAAAGGACTGTCAAAAAACTGCAAGGACATCTATGTAACTTCGACATCAATTAAAAATTTAAACAGGGATTTTTTTCCCTTTCTCTCAACAATTTCCAGTAAATCAAACTACCTAACAATATTTCAACCTCTTTGAGGTAACGCTTCGTTTCTCTAAGGTTGTTATCTTGCAGACAACGTCCTTTATACATGCAAGTGTATAGCAGACTTGTGAGATATGAAGATTAATGTTTTCTAAAATTTAAACTCCTTTGTTTTTGGCGAGGAGCCAGATAATTTCTGACTCTTCGTCATCATTATTCAAAGACAGATTAAACTTTGCCATCCTGAGTGAAAGCTCAATTTAGGGTGCTTTTCAGCAGCTCTCTCTTTTTTTAACTCAGAGCTATTGTTTCCTTTGGCATTTAAGTAATTGTAAGGGACCCATAAATCTACTTCAGATATATCATGATGCCTGGGACACTAAGATAATAGGGCATTACTCTACGAGCGTTTTTCTCTATAAGTATTTTTGATGATTGATATGTTGATTGAACCCGTTTTTCCTCCAGTAAATGGGGTGCATTTTACTTTTTCTCGCCCATTTATCTGTCTACCCAACATAATTGATTCGTTTTAGGAAAAAAAATGATGCTCTCTCAGCTTTCAATTGCTTTACATGATTCCTATGCAAGCTTCTTTACTATTTCGTATACAAAGAGAAAGCTTAGTAATCCAGAAAATATTCAAGTAGAAGATTTTGATGGATCTGGACGATTAGCGATTTAGAATCCTAACACTCACCACATATATATATATTTATATATTGGAATCATGCTTGTATATCTCTAAATGAACATGAAAACTTAAAAACATTAAGTAAACATTACAACATTCACTTTGATGAAGAAAAAAGACATTTGAAATATCATTTTCATATCAGTACTGTGAATATCAGTCAACTTTCTGCGAAATTGAAGTACTATATGTCCTGTGTTTAAAATGACATGATTACTCAAAATTTTTTTATTGTTATACTATATTAATGTCCCGTTTTTAAAGCAACACTAAGGCTATTGTATTCATAACGCAATAGCCTTTTTAACAAATATGATTTATGATTAACACTGATCGAAATATGAAATCTTGAATATCTCCATTGTAAATAACTTGACCATTTCAAAAATCGCTTTGAGGAATATTTGCCATTGGATAAAGTTCTTTTAACAGAATAATATTAATTGGGCAAAAATCAATACTTCAAACTTAGTCTGTTGTGATCGTGAGAAAGTGGATGTTTATATTCAAAATGCAAATTAATAACGCATATTTTACTAAAATATCTATTAAAATTTAGCATGTATTTAGGATATTTCACCAGCACATTCATTGTTATAATAACATAAATTTTAATCCTTTACGTCTTTTATCTAGAGTAATTTCACATTGTAGTATGTTCCTATCATTAATGATTAAAATGATACAAAATAATTATAAAAGTTTTTGCTGATATAATCTCTCAAAATTACGATTACAGTAACAAATTTCGAAATTACAAAATCCGAACACCCAAATTTTTAAAACAGAAGCATGACCCTTACAGTAAACCGCAAAACATTAATTTGAATTCAATTTTTTTCTTCGAAAACTGATGACGCTTTACAGAAATGAAGAAAAAGCGAAAACAACCAATAATAGAGTGGAAACTATAAAACAAAAATTATCATGCTTCAAAAGTTTTTGATGTGTTCGCTCTCTCAATGAAATACCGTGTGCAGTAGATTGTACATAAAACTATAAGTTGGTACAATTTAAAGAGAAATCTGCTGCATTACACATTGGATAGCTTTTTTCATATCAGATGCATTTTCCAAAATTGCTGCATACATTTTGGATTTCAAGTATTCTTAAGACAGAATTGAATTAGTCATATTGAATGACCTTGTTGGTCAGCGCAACATAAAATGGCGGTAGATAATTCTATCCCAAATGTGTTACATCATGAATGTTTGATAGAAGACTATATGTGAGGCAACACCATTTTGCATCCACACGAAGTCAAGCAGAATATTTAGTTTTATGATTCTGGTGTGCGGTAATTTCACCACATTGATTTTTTTAAGAGCATTTGTTGCCATGGGTAGTAATGGGTTCTAAAAAAGCAAAGGACAATAATGAAAGAATTTGTTATCTCAAGCAATCTGTCAATTCTGCTTTCTGTAATGGATGCGAGACCACATCACAGAGATTTAACTCTGCCGAGTGAAAGTAGTTCTCCCGATTAACATTACTATTCAACCATAAATGCTCTTCGTCTATCCATCGAATGTGTAAAAAGTCAGCTTTTATCAGCGTTATAAAGGAGAAGGATTTCACTAAAGTATTTAACTGCAACTGTTGATTAATGACATTAGATAAACAGGCGGAAACTGGTTTCGGAAATACGTGAAAAACAGAAAGCAAAATTCTGCTGACAGTAGATTTTGGCATTAACAGTACGAGTAATCAACAAACAGAAACAGAAGTTCATCCAGGATGAGATAGATCGCACTTGCAACCAGCTCCCACAAAGTTGCACTTGAGATCCATACTGCTTGCGCTGAAGGTATGCCTAGCTGTAGCTGAAGATTTTATGCGGTAGACATGCAGTGCTTGTGTAGCAGTTTGCCCCTTGAGATAATATCATTTCGCCAACCTGTTTTGACTGTTAAAAGTATTTTATTCAAGTCAAAGCTAAAAAATCAAAACACAGCATACAAGTTAAAGTGCTCTTTTCTCTCCGTAAAGTAATGACTTCACCCATGACATCGCCTCTTAGAAAGATTACAAATCTGCGTAGTTTTATTTCTTAAACAAACAAACAAAACAAAACTATTCTATTTCCCATGCTTCCAAATGTATTATCACAGAAAAAAATAGTTTTACACCATTTTTATAAGAGATATGTGCCCGAAAACAGAATATGAAAAGAAATTTAAGCATTTATTATTTCAATAAAACACTTAAAAGGAACATTGTTAATATAGAATTCAAGTAGGAAATGAACACATTTGTATGGAGTCTAAGATTGAGGTCATATTACCTGTAACCTTTTTCTTTTTGTTATATTATGCTCTTCCAAGAGTGGAAACTCAGTACTTGATAAAAATAATGTAAATTATTTATGCAGTTAAAATTTTTTTGAACTTTACGATGACAATAAGGAAATAAAGTTTTAGAACTCCTATCCCGAATAAAAAGAAAGCGTTTTCTAAAACTATGCAAGTAACCTGAGCAGATGATTTTGAAACATTCTTCAGTAGCAATCAAAAATCCATTATTATTATCTGACGTGAAACAACCGCAGATAGCCTTGAGAATAAATTTCAGGGCCATTAACAGTAAGGCACTGAAATAACGAGTCATAACTCATCCCATTTATGGTAGAAATTTTCAAAATTAGGCAGTTAATTTCCGAGTTTGAGTAGTAAAGAGATACTGTCTTCTCTTACATCTTGTTGATCTTTATTTACGAATTTTTCGAATATTGCCATATTTTGTGTCAAAGCTGGAATTAATCTGTTAAGTATAAGATGAAGAGGTTTTCTTTGTATACAATTTCTTTAATTAAGTATTCTTTACTTGGACTTCTCAGATATCCTTATTATTTTCTAAGTATGTTTATGAAAGATTATTTTAATGCATATTTGCTAATTATTTAATTGCATTTGAACATTTACATTAGCTTTACTGATAAATTGTTTTATTTGAACAGCAATAATTTGTCAGCTGCACTGCAAGAATATCGGCGCTTGAAAGACTTACGAAAATGGCCTATGTCCTGGCAGGCTTTGAAAAAGATTATTATTAAATCTGAAGAGGCTGGAGATTGGGTGTGATACAAGAAAGAGGACGGAAACGGATTTCAAATAAAACTGCGGAAGAAGTCGCTCTTGCTGTGGTTGAAGGATCGTCCGATTCGCAATATTCTTCATCAAGTGCTCGAGCTGTGGCACGGGATTTGTCCCTCCCTTGGTCTACAGTACGAAAGGTTCTTCGATCCATTGTAAAGTGGAATCTATACAAGATCCATCATGTGCAAGCGCTGAATCCTGCAGACACAGAGAAACGTAATCAATTTACTAGAATTTTTTTAGCCAGAATAGCCGTTGACAACTCGTGGCCTTGGAACATTTTGTTGTCGGACGAGGCTCATTTTACCCTAGGTGGAGCAGTTAATACTCAGAAATGTCGCATATGGGGTACTGCAAGTCCTAATGATGTGCATGAGCAGTCTCTACATCCTGATTACATTACTGTATGATGTGGTTTTACTGGTGATTTCATTCTTTTTTTGTTTTTGAGGAGAATACTCCTCGCGGCCCTCAGAGGTGTTCCGTTACTAGTACCCGTTACCGCGAAGTTCTTCAACAGCAAGTCATTCCTACGTTTCATGAACGAGGACTCCTGTCTTCATGCAAAATGGTGCACCACCTTACATTGCTCGACCAATGACAGCATTGCTTCTTGCCCACTTTGAAGATCAACAGGTAATTTCAAGAAGTTTTCTAACTGCCTGGCCTCTACGTTCTCTGGAATTGAATCTCTGGGATTTCTGGTTGTGGGGATTCTTGAAAGATTGTGTCTGTGGCGGAAGTATACGGAATCTGCATGAATTGAAAGCAAGCATAACACGCCATGTTGCTGCAATCGATCGAGAAACACTTCGTGCCACTCTTGAACACACCATAACAGGATTTTAACATGTGCTTGACGTAAATGGAATGCACATTGAACATATATTGTAATTAAATAAAGTTTTTAAGTTCGAAATTGTGTTTTTTGTTTTTCATGCGCCGCCTTCTCACCAAGTGGTTGAAATTTGAACTAATTTTTTTTATTGCAGATTTCTGTTCCCCTTGATCCATACAACATAAGTATCAAGTTTCTTCGACATCCTTTCACTAGAGCATTCTTTAACGTAGGTCTAAACAGGGTAGCTTTAATTATAACCACCCTGTACTTACTACGTTTTCTAAATCACTCCCTGCATATCACTGACGTCATATATAGTCGCCCTTATCAATTATTTAGAATGCGTTGGATGCTTCCATTTTTTCATGAATTGTCTGCTGGAATATTTATTATCTTTTACTACTATTTCTGCACTTACAGCGCCTTTCATTACATTCTTCTATAAGTCCTTTGAGAATCTCTATTTATAATTAATGTTAATGCAATTTTTGAAATTAATGCCTCTTCACCTGATTAATTGCAAATTCACTTCTTGACTGTAAATTGACTGCAGTTTTATTTTTTATCGAAACTTAATTAATTAGTTACATAAAAATTAAATATTTAAAACTTTAATAAATAAAATACCTACGTGTTATGAAATGAAAGAAATGCATTTCTGGTGTGAAATTATCTATTGTCGAATTTTCTTTTCATTAAAAATTTATTGTGCATGCAGTGAAGCTTCTTATCATCATATGTTGCTATAAGTGTTCTTTCCTTAAATAATTATACATATGACAATATTTCGAGAATATTATATACGTTTTTATGTATAGAAGAGGAAAAATCCATATGGGAATTAGTAGGCCACCATAAATTCCTAACCAGATTAATAACAGTTAATTAGAGTCATAAGCCAATTTTTGTTAATATTCTAATGTAGAGAGAGGTGCTGCTAGAGGTGGAGGCAATTATTAAAAAATACATATAAATAATTATTTAATTAATGTAAGGTTTAAGATTCTTCAAATTACTTCATTAAAGCCAAGGGTTTAATAAAAGTGTTTAGATTTTTAAATTGACAAAATCTCATTCATGTAAGGGGTAAATAATGTTTTCTTCGTGGTTTTGCAAGCATCCTAAAGTACAATATGATGTTGTATTTAGGTGTACCTAATTTAAATCATTAATATAAACCGGATATATTGAAAAAATGTATTGAAAAAAAAACAATTGAAAAAATGTTATTTCTTACAAATCCCCGTTCTACTTTGGGATACTTTGAGGTACAAAACGCTGTTCGTCCAAGAAATGTGTCTTCATTCAAGAGCGGCGTAGGACGTATTTGAAGCGAACTGCTATTAAAACTAATACAATAGAACGTACTCTAAATTTACATAAAATATATTTCAAAGTTTTTACATTAACCATAAACAGAAATGAAAAAAATATATATTTAGAAAGTGATGAAAAAATACTTCTTTATTGTAAGATAAAATAATCGCAAAATGATTTAGTCAAGACTTGATGCCTATTTATTCAAAATTGCAAATGATATTAGATTGCAATACTGGCTTTTAAATTATCATTAACACAATAATTCAGATTAACACTAAAATAACAATTCAGCATAAAACTAAAATAAATTTGAAAATTTTACATAGGGATATTTTAACTGTAATTGTTAGTACTGTAATTGTTAACACTAAGCATAGATAAAAGCGTTATGCAATTGTTAGTAATTTTAAAACTGTGAAGATCCTCCTATTGTACACGTTCCTTACAATAATAAAGATGCGCAGAAATTGTATAATGATTGCAAATTGTAAATGAGATAGCGTTGAAAAAGATACCAACAGCTTTTAAGAAGATTTTGAAGTTGATTAATGCGTATACGGTAAACTACAGTTAAAAATCTGCAAAAGTATATTTCCTTAGCAATTTTAAAGAGGCATAAGGATAACTTTCTTTGAATTGAAATACTGTTTTGGGATATTTTTATTGCGCCTATTACTTTGTATAATAGTTATAAACATACGAACCATGATAGGTAAAAATAAATGTTTTGCGTTGCGATATTTTTATTTTAAATATATAGCTATATTGAAATGTATAGAACTGTAAATCTGTATAGGAATGTTGCAAACTCATAAATACCTAGCGTCCTCTTTTAGACGATTCAAATATTTATATCTCATTCTTATATAAATATTTGAATTTTAAAATTTGTTCTTATCTATTGCTTTTTTATCTTATGCTATTCTTTTCTATCTTATTCTATTTGTTTTTGCTTTAATTTGTTATTAACAACTGACAGCCAATAACTGCTATAAAGTGCACTCTAAAATTATTTTATTCTATGTTGTTCAAGAATTAATCACTTTAGTGATGTGTAAAGACGAAGAAGAAGGAAAAAAAAATGAAATTATTTATGAATAAATTTATCTGCATCAGATAATTTTTATATTATATATAAACAATTCTTTAATTTATGTATTTTTACAAATTTTTGTGTTTTTAATTTTTATGGATTTGTTAGCATTTTAAGCTACCGTTCTTAGGGACGTTTAAAAGTTTTGAATGATATTTTTTAAAAATATTTTATAGTTGATAAAACACTATTTGCAACCAATATAGTAAGTATTTTTTGAGACAATGGGTTAATGGATTTATGTAATTACGAAATTGCATAAGGATATTTTCATGGCAACCTTAAATCTGTATTAGGGCACTTTTATTTGAATTGTAAAACTGCATAGGGATAGTTTTATTATAATGAGCATTTTGCAAGGGTGGTTTCATTGTGCCTGCGTTGTAATTAAAGAATATTTAGAATATTTTGGTACTAAGAAAGGGTGCAGACGATAAGCGAGTGCATAAAACCATAACAATTTTCACCCTTTTAATATTGCCTAATCGAGGTTAGGGTTAAAGAGAGGAGTTCAGACAATAAGTTCACATTCCCCATTTTAGTCGAGGGATCCGTATCTCATTCCGAATGGAAAGTTTTCTCGGTTCGAAGTTCTTTCAGAGCGTTCGCTACATTAAGTCTGCTACTCCCGCCGCCATAATGCACGAGGCGAAATATGAATCAGTTGCAACAACACATCCCGTGTGGAACAACAAGCCTGGGCTTTACAGCAGCCGACCCCAATTTATGTTCCAGTAATTACTAGCATCTCTTTTCCGCTCACAACAAAATTGTTGCCAGTCTCCTCCTAATTTTAGAGGGGGGAAAAGACTGCAACAATCTAAACTAGTAACAAAAGGGGAGGCGTCGTCAGGAGGGGCGGCTTCTGATAAGGCAACTAATTACCACGGGATTGCCCCTGATCACAGCTCCGGTATTCATATAATAATGAAAAGTAATGAAACAATCTTCGGTGTGCTGGCGTGCTGTAGCACTCTTAAATCGCGAAGAGGGCGAAATGGTGCGGTTTGGACGTAATGGATTGTTCGCAAGTCTTTGCTGTATCAGAAGAGGAAGGCATTTGTTACGTCAAGATAATGTAATTTGGACACAGGCTCGGTTTTTTTCTGTTGTGTTTTGTTGGTTTTTCCTTCTCGAGGCATATTTTTACTGATATCGAGGCTAAAAAATGGACTTGTCGTTATTTATGTGAAGTTAATGTGCCGTCATTTGTTGAGGGAGGTTGTTTTTTTTCCTGTGATCTTGTCTGTGTTTTGTCTAAGCTTTGTGAATTAACAGCTCTAATATTGCGTTTGTTTTTCTTTATTATTTTTTTCTTTGGTAGAAGAAAACTTTAGCCTGATTTATGATACGAGGCAGGCCTGTTGTTAGAGTATTTCATGCAAAGAATTTTAGAGAAGTCGCATTAATTACATCAAATAAGGGTGTCCTTTGCACATTAAAAACTCGTAAATTAGTTACCTAATTACACGAGGTCTAATCGATACTGATTCATTAGTGAAAACCTCATTAATCGTTTCTTTCGTCCAGTTCGTTATGTAATCCAGGCTCCAAACACATTATTCATTTCTATTTTTGTTTGAATGTCAGATGCTTTCAAGCCTATGGTCTGCTACATTTGTTTTATTTGAAAAAATAATCATCTAAAGAATAACTGTGCTTCCTTGAATTACAAACAGAGATCAATTGATTGATAATTAATTTTGTTCCGAATCAGGCGTATGCATTTATTTTATTCACATTTTTTCTTATTAAAAAACATCTACGTTATTCTAGAAATAAAATATCAGTATATCAATGCCTGAATTAAATTTTTTCTAGCTTTGACGGGTTTTTTTTTTCAAGGGATAGGAGGAAAAGCAGACCTTCATTGTTGTTGAAATGAAGAAGTGCGTTCTCTTTATTAAATTCATTAGATTTTCTGGCAAATGTCTATGTTAAGCCCACTTTTGTTTAAATAAAATTAAAATATGATAAAACGAATTGGATTACGTTTGTGTTTTTTTTTTAATTTTTTATTTATTTTTTTAAATTTAGCTTAGAAATGCAGGAAATATGGTAAATTTATATCTTGGAAAATTTTCTTCTAATCATTTTTTATTATTTTTCCATCTTCTATGTTATTAATGGGTTTTTATTTTTCGTGAGTAGTAAATGAATGATTAAATTACAGTTTTTCTCATGATTTCTTGGTGAGATTTCAAATCATTTTATACTTATTGAAAATTCATAAAAAAATTGTCTTTACCTCGGACAATGAAGTAAAAGTGTTTCAATTTTTTTCATATAATTAGATAAGTTAAAACTGTAATTTACTCGTTCATTTATTGCTATACGAATGTTTTTATTTTATAAATTACAGTTATCCTCACTTCAAAAATATTATAATTCTCCTTTAATTATTGCGTATAAATAACAGTTAATAATTAGGGAAACTCTATGACAGAGATTAGAAATTTTAAATATAGAATGTAAAATATCGTCCATGATTTTCAGGAAACTTCCATATTCCAAAAGGGTTTATGTTTCAAAAGTTAGTATCCACAAGCATTTTAACCAAAAGTATACACAAAATTAATTTTGTTCTATGATATAAAATATATAAATTATCTTTTATACTCCTTAATTTTTTGTGACCAAGGAGAATAAATGATATTAAAGATATTGTAAATAGCTGTGATGATTATAAAAGGCATTTTAATTGAACATTTTTACGAATATGTAATATCCTTTTCCTTGAATGTTCGTGTCAATGCTGAAAAAAAGAGATTTACAGACATTCTTAATGGATGGGAAGTCAATGATCTGTGAATTTAGTAATTTTGGTGAAAAAATTGAAGGTTCTGGAAAGTATAAGAATTATGGCAATATATCTTTTAAGGTTGGGCATCTTATATCCTTCTAAAAGATTCTTGGCCACGATAAGAAACGAAGCGAGAAGTTCATTCTGCAATCAGAGTATTAAACACAGCGGTTATGTAGTTTGTTTCTCTAATTGATGGTATTATGTCTGATTTTTTGTGAATTTCTAAGAGTCGCTTAATGAAAGCCTTCTTTTTTGGAGCCCTGGGTTTTGTATTTTTTGAGAAATGAAGCATCATTACCATTCGTTAGCAGAACAATACTAAACGACTCACCTAACAATGTTTCTCAGATATAACTTATTAATGACATTAATACTTAAATAAAATCTTATGACACTCGCCATTAAAATATCTATAAATTGCTAAAATTGGGCATATGCAAGAAATTATAGATATTATACTATTTTTAGTAAAATGCCTTTAATTTGGCTGCAATAGTCCAAAAGAGGGATGACTGGAGGATTCCAGATTCAAAACCGATTCTATGGAGGAAAAGCTTATAAATGTTTTAATTTGCATTAAATATGTCGTTGTTGTTGTGTTGTCTCCAATGGCACTTGCCATAGGCAAGCCCGCTGATTTGAAATCAACGATTTTAAGCCGAAAGGGAACGTCTCTTATTTTAGTAGCGCCAACTAGGGCCAAGAGTACGATTTTGATACTCACGCATCACATTCGCTTGCTCAGCCCCTTTTTAAAGGGGGGCACATTCACACATCTCACAGATAGAACAAATGAAGGACAACCATGCCCGAACCGGGACTCGAACCCAGGACGCCTAGATCACAGGGAAGACGCTCTACCCCAATGCCAGGACGCCGGCTAAATATGTCGAGATTAAATATATATCTGGTTGTGCACTTCAAAATTCGGACCATCTATTGTGCGCGTCATCTAAATATGCTTTAAAATTGCTCATAAATAGATTTAGTGATACATGAAATGGGAAGACAAATATAAATATTATTAATTATGTATCTGTAGTCAGTAATTATTTCAAGCAAAATATTGAATTGCTTTGCTTATCAAATAATAATTTTCCATAGTGCATAAATAAGTAATAAAATTTTCTTAAATGAGAAGAATAAATTCGTTTAATAAATTTTCCTGATCTTTTACGGAAGAAAAACGTGAAGGAATATTAACTTAATCCTTTTACATACATATAATTTTTTTATTTACATTACATTATTTATTATGCATTTTATTATATTTATGAGTGCATTTATTAAAATTTTTGATGATGTTGATATCTTTTGGCAGCAGCCAAGATTTAGTTTCTGCGATTATTTCCTGCAATGATTTGAATTCTTTTATTCGGCAAAATTATAATTCTCCAATAGAATCTTCACTTGCTCAATTACCGAACATTATTACCGAGAAGAAAGAAGTTCGAGTTAATCTATCTGACAAATCTTTTATGAAAAAAGGGGCAAGAAATGATAAATTGATGAATTTGAACATGTTAAGAAAAAATATTTCTTTTCTTTTATTATTCCTTAAGCTATACATATTATTTTATTTATGTACATATTTATGAATGATATTTTATATATTTTGACAGAAGCTAAATAATTTTTTGTTACTGCAATCATTTCATTTCAAGCAAAAATTTGAATTCATTTATTTTGAAAGTTATTGTATCCGGTATACATAAATGCAAATAACTAAGCCAATATAAATTATCGAATATATTCTTGGCTGAGAAAAAAAATCGAACTTAATCGATCTGGTTGAACTTTTAAGAAAAAAATCTAAGAGAGAGAAATAGCAGGAAATTTTAACTTAATCGATTTGGATATATTAAAGAAAACTTAAAATAACAAAGATTCTCTCTCTTTTTTTCGTTCTCTTTCAGTAACTAGCTATTCACTCCATTAACGCATCATAATGGAAGAACTTACACCTAAAGAGCAAATCAATCAATGAAATTGAGTTCCATGAGTGGAAAAAGGGGCAAAAGGAAAGTCTAGTTCATTACCTTTCTTGAGGGGAGTATGAAAAAAAAGACAGGAAGAAAGAGAAAGGGAAAAAAAAGACACAAACAAAGACATGAAAAAACTTAGAGAAATAAACTGCTTTTTCGATCACAATAGAGAAGCAAAGAAACAAATAAAAAAATGAAGCAGAGGGTGAAAAAAAAGTTTATTGCAACAGAGAGCGACCGCTTTGAAAGAAAATTGCGATAAAAAGTGAATTTCTGTTTTATTTGAAACTTAAACGGAAGAAAAAAATAAAATTCAGGGATAAAAAAGAACGAAAAAGATTTCGATGGTGTCGAGAAAAACAACGATGTTCTGAACAATGAGTCCTTTTCATTCGGATTAAAAAGATGGTGAGGTGAGGAACAAAAAATTGTCAAACCCTCTTCAACTATCACTAAGGTAGAGAAGCTTTTAAAAGTGATAGACAATGGTTGAGCTGTAAGTGATGGATCATTTCCTGTTCATCTGTTCCTAGCAAGCGCAGATGTTGAGTTAAAAAAATAACTTTAAAATTTGGTAAACAGCGTTAAGGAAAATATTTTTTGCTACAAATTAATATTAACTATAGAAGAATGATAAATTAGTTTTCAAGAAAGAGATCGATTATGAAGTATCTAGATAATATGTAACAGCACTTGGATAACTTAATCGTATTTAGAAAGCTTCAGTGTTCATTATGGTAGTATACACACATTAATCCATTAATTATTATTCTTTTGTTCTTTTAAAAGATTTAGGTGTGGTTATTAGAATGGGACTATCAGTATGAGCATTGAAGTTTCAATGCTGTATGTGTTGAGAGACATTTTTGACATCTTTTCCAGTCAAGTTTATAGTTTCCAGTCATTCCAATTTAATTTATTTATATTTTTCATCTTACATTTAAAAATGAATGCATATGTTTTATTTAAAAAAGCACAGAATTTTTTAAAAAAATATTCAAATATATAGGCTTTCATAGTAAATATGATTGAAAAAGCTTCTGAATGTTGCATTTCATTTGCAGTTCAAATTGCATAGCAAGAAGTCGATGAAATTGAAATTAATTTTTATTATTTACTAGCCGCCTTTGGCGACCAGCCGGTTCGCCAGTATTACCGCTCGTTACAATTTTCAATTAAATATTTTAAGTAACTGGTCTCTTAAAAGATTCTCAAACAAAACATTTTTGATCTTCAAATTTTGATAGTCATACCAAACTTATATTGTTTAGATCGTTTCGTTCAATTTACAATATATATTTTGCTAATTTGTTGCCATTTCCGGTAAAACTTCAACTTTAATTAAAAATGTAAATGACGAAATTTCAATTAATATTAAGATATTTTTTAATAAAACCAAGCGTTTTATTTTATTTATCATCTTTATTGCTATTTATTTATTTATTATTATTATTGAATATGAGTATTGCAAACAGAATCGCTCGGTATTTAAGTCTTGTGTGAACTACAAAATATTTTTCATAATTTATGTAATATCTCAAAGAATAATTCAACAAAAATTTCTCAGATTCAATATAAAATTCAGTTTTTAGTTTTGCTTTCAAAAGGATTGAAATGAAATCAATAATAATATTTTGTTCCTGCTTATAAATATATTTCAAAAATTATGAAGTCTAAATTTAATGCAGTATGGTATCATATTCTGATAAATATTATGGACACACCTAATTTTAAATAAATGAATGAATGTTTCTATTTTGCACGATCAACTAAGACTTATTTATGAAGTTTTAAATGTTACAAATTTAGAAAAACTCACCATTTTCATAATCTTAGGCCAATTAATCTTGAGAAACGTGCACGCTTATTGGCGTATTTTCTTTGAAACGATCGATGAAAAATCTAAAATTATCCTTTTTTTATTGAATAGTGATATTCAAATCTTCATAAATCAGTCAGTTTAAGTGATTTGAAATTAACTCTTAAAAGTCAGTGATTTAGTTGATTGGAAATTAACTTTATGACCACCATAAAATCTGTGCTTTCTCTTGTGGTGAATATTCTCCTTAATATCCGATCGAATAAAACATCACATACAAAAGTACTACATAGAACTAACACATCAAAAGTAAACATAACATTTTAATAGTTGCCAAAAACAAAAGAGAGAAAAATGCAATTAATAAGCAGACGATATTTAGAAAAGTACAGATATTTAGACTGGAAAATGAAATTATCTGAAATTAAAAACACGCGCAGACGATATTTATAAAAGTAAAAATATTCAAATCTGAAAAGGAAAATATATGAGTTATTCCATCAATAAATGCCATAAGTTTGTTTACATCTTCATTATTTCATGAGTCATTAAATATCAAAATGGATCCGGGATTAAATAAACACCCCGTATAGAGAGTGTAAATTATCATAAAATAATTTGTCTTGAATTTGTTTTTTAGAAAAAATAATATTTCATATTTGTTTCATTTCCTGCAGACACTTGCCGAAAATTATATTTTTGCAGATTTCATTTCCAAAAAGATTTAATTTATTTTCAGTTAGAGCTTTAATCAATGTGATGGCAACACTTTGAAAAAAGCTATTTTATTCTCATGAATGCGAAACGTGCTTAATCCTCATTTTTATTTTTGACGAAAAAAATTATTGAAAAACATAGTTAAAATATTTATTTAAAAATTCATTAAAATTAGAAATTTAATTTTAAGATTAAAACAGTAGTATCATTTAAAAGATAAATTTTTTATCTTTAACTTCATGTAAAAATCTTTTTTGTGCGGTAATATTTTCGGCAGTTATAGCAGAAACACGTCAAAATTTCGCTTAATTTTTAAATAAATAAAATTCTAGTTAAAAATTCGAAAAAATAACCCCCAGGTGCACATTCCCGGCCTCCAAGGTATACACGTGCCAAATTTGGTAGCTGTAGGTTGAATGGTCTGGTCTGTAGAGCGCCAACACACACACACACACACACACATTGAGCTTTATTATAAGTATAGATATAGATATAGATATAGATTTTATAAGATTTAAGTGTGGTTATTAAAATGGCACTCTTAATATAAGCCTTTAAGTTTGGATGTAGTACGTTTTGACGTATTTTTGGCATCGTTTTTAATCAAGTTTATCCAATTTAATTAATTTCTATTTTCCATCTTGCAATTAAAAAATGAATATATTTATTTCCCAATATGCAGACATTTTTTTAAAAAAAAATTTGGTCCAAAAATACAAGTTTTGATAGAAGCTGTGTTTGAAAAAGCATTTGAATGTTGCATTCCATTTGCAGTTTAAATTATACAGAAAGAAGTTGATGAAATTGAAAATACAAGTTGGAGTTGATGATATTGAAGTTCAATTTAGCTATTTTTTTATTTCTCGCTATCTTCTTCATGCTGAAAAGTAACTTCAATCAAAGTGCAATTATGTAGGAAAGAATAATAAATAAGAAATATTGTTTTTTTATCAAAAAATATCAGAAGGTTACCAAGCGATATTCCAACAGAAAATCTAGACAATTTTATAGTATTATTTGCCAATCCATGCAAAGCATTCGCTATCTTACTAAAGGGAACCACAGTGCGAAGGGGGGGGGGGGGGAATACCCCAATTGGAGTTCATCCGAATGTTACGGAGCGATAATGCAAAAGAAAATCTAGAGTAAAAATCTCTAAATTAAACAAAATAATAATCCTCAAATAATGCAGTAATTTTTTTTTGTATTATTTACTAATGTTTCAAAGCATTCGACATTTTAATCAAGGTCAACAATGCTGATGAGGAGAATAAGACCTCAAATGAAGAATATACGAGAAATTTTTGTTAAGACCCCCCTCCATCGGTTGAAGCTTCATCTTCACTGCCCTCTGATTCGGAAAAATTCTATTTGAATAAATAGATGTTGTTATTCTATGAGTTATAATGAATTTATTTTAAAATGCTATAATGAAACATCCATATTATAAATAACGATCAGATGATATTTAAATTTTACTAATATGTTTCATTGAAAAGAAGAAAAAAATAGAGAGAGTTTTAACAATCGTATGATTACGGTTATCAAAACTCACTATATTCAGAGTTAATCTTATTCTCGGATTCTTATTAAAAATTTATTTTCTTATCACTTTATTTATTAAAATCTTTTGGGTAAAAAGATTATATTGATAACCAATTTCTTTCAAGTAGGTTCGAATGTTGTTTAAGACTTATAGAGTTAATAAAATCATGAAGATTAGAATCGAATTATACTTTTACTTTGCATTCTACTGACGATATGCTCTTCAAAATAATTCACTAAAGCATAATTTTTAAAAAAGTAATTAAAGAAATGTAAAGCTATTTAGGAAGTATAGACTGCTCGATATTATATACTTACATTAAATTTCACGAATAAAAAAGCAGCTTTATTAATCCCTTGATAATAAAAAGATTTCCCCTTTTTGACAAAAGAAAAACGGCTATTTCATTCAGGAATTTTTTAAGCTGCATATAATCCCAAATCTCTCATTTAATGGGTTTCGAAAAAGCATTAAAATTATTCCCCAAATTGTACTGTTTTCCTTTTTTAAGAAAAAATTTGAAATCTATTTTGGAGAACGATTCAGTTTTTGTCTCGAAATCTTTTCCCTAAAGCATCCATATCGTCTTCTTCCGGTTGTGATAATTGATTCTTTTGAGAACAATGGCTTTCAAAATTGCTCGAAGATTAAAAAGCAGGAATGTTGTTTTAAGGAAAATAGCTTAGGCCTCTAAGGCGATATTAGGAATCAGTTTTTGCGTAGCTTTTTGATTATTTTTTGCAAAGTTTTCTCGTTATCCTGTGTTCTAGTTTTCTATCTAAACATGTTTTTCTTAGAAAGATTTTATTATTTCTTCATACAAAAGTGCTCCTTTAAAATCACATTCTATTCTGAGAATAAAATTACTTTTAAACCATTATGGTGAGATCTAAAATTGAAATTAATATATAAGTATGAAGTTTTTTTTATTATCTAAAGAAAAAAAATTATGAGTTAATTTTTTTTTCAAAACTAAACAACATTTCAAGTAAAAGAATGAAATAAAACAAACTGGTCAATCATCGTATGGATTATGAAGCAAATGCATTAAGAGAATTATAAGAAAACAATCTTTACATGAAAATATAACCAAAGAAAAAAATTGTGAACTTCGAATAGTAACTTAAAATATTTCAGCCTTTTTATACTAGGATAATAAGTTGAGAAAACAAAGCTAAGAGAAGAAAAACTAAGAACATCTGCACTCAAGTGTTTCAAACGTTTATAAATAAAATGTTATTGATGCATTGAAGCTACGAAATTGCTGCGAAATCATCTAGTAGGTTACAGTTGAAGAAGTTTTACAAACTCTATAACGTATAATGAAGATTTATTTAATGAAAAAGATGAAGTGTGGGGAGTAAAAGTACAACTGCATATATACAAAATAGCAATTTCATAAATCAGCAACACACACACAAATAACAAAAGCACGATAGCACTCTAAGTGTAGCAAGAGAGCTCTCTCCAAAATTATAATCCAACACACTTGAACTGGCCCGTTTTAATTGTCTTTAGAGTTTATGTAAGTTTTTCTCTGATAGGTTATAGAATTCTGTCGAAGGATCTCCAGAAATTTTCTCCTAATAGAGATATTGCCATAATTCTTGTATTTTCTAAAACCTACATTTTTATAGTCAGAGTAACTTAATTCATTCCTAAGTTTCTAAATGTTTGCAATATATGTCGCCAAGGACGAATTTCATTGCTCGAACATTTATTCAACATACATTAAAAATATCCTTAAGGTTAACTTCCTTGTTGTAAGACTAACTGCACAGGAAAGCAAATTTATGCACTAATAACTTTATATTAGAAATATATTTTACAATTTTGTTATTTTTATTTTATTATAAATATATTATATTATGTTAAAAGTATAGTTATTTTTATTTTAGAAGTATCACCAAGTATGTGAATATAATTGTAAATGAAAAGCAAAAAGTCTGACAGCATTGTATATTACCCGTCGAAATATAATACTATTATGAAATGAAATAGAATTTGCCTTCTTTGATTTCCTGATTGACATATGATTTAGGTAATGATTCACGAAAATAAAATGTAATTTCTCGATAGTTAATGGAAAGAAACTCAAATGTTGAGCACAATAAGTGGAAATTCTCCTAACCTTTTATCTGTCTATAAAATACTTAACTAATAGTTGTTTGAATTAATTGTTTGATTAAAGTGAAAATACTATAAATAGCAAAAATTTGACATTGATTTTTTCATGAATGCCAATACTTGGTACTTATGGATATTTAAGGCCTTCAAGTTTTATCGCCAAGCGAACAAAATCTGCCCCCATGGTTGAATATTTATTACAAGGTTTGGTGGTCTTGGCGTAGTTTGAATATAACGAAGTAAACTGTAAACTTGGTTAAAACCAAGTAAACCCAAATATCCAATATTTCTATTCATGAGTCTATTCATATTGACATAATAGAAATAGTGGAAAATTACAACGGCATTTAGTATAGCCAGTTGGAATATTCAAAGTGGAGTGAAAATACGTCCGATTAATGCTTTTGTGGTAAAACCACGCTTAAAAAATTCTTGGAGATCATAAACAATTTTTAATTTCAAAATTCCAATCAAACGACTTTTGCGATTTCGAAAAATACATTCATTCTTACTTTTAGGCTAATTTTTATTATTGTATTTTGTTTTCAAAACTTTATTTATGTTTCCTTTGGTAACTTAATCTATAAAATATTTTTTCGAAGTGTTAAACTTTAAAAAGAAAGAAGGAAAAAAGAAATACAGATTTTCCTGATTCAACATGAATGGAATTCCTTTTAAGACATCATCCTCAGACATCTTTCCTTTGACATTCGTCAAAGGAAAGATGTCTAATTTTTTGATGATTACAATATTGAATTTTATTTGTATACGTTAGTACAATAAAAAATTATATATTAGTCACTCTGTTATAGAATGACCAGTTTATTGTTAACATTTATTATGAAAATAAGCAAATATGTATAAAATAATGCAGTATATGTTTACAGATTTTTATTAAATGCCACTTTAGTATTATTTTCAGAAATAATAAAAATTCAGGAAAAACTAAATATCTTCTCAGTAAATGACTGTTTGATATTATTTGCAAACTTTTTATTAAAAAATCACAGGAAATCGATTTTTTTTCTATCAATAAATTCTAGGTTGAATTATATATCTAGTAGCTGGAACACTGCTGTATGATTCCGATAATCTATTGTACTGCTAAGCAAACAAAATTTCATAACTTCCAAGTTCATTATTGACAAAAAAAATCCCCTTTATATTCAAGAAATGAGAGAGAATGTTCGTTATAAATAAGCTAAAAATATAATTCACACTCCCAAAATTAATTAGGATATAATGATTCAATAAAACTAAATTTGATTTTCTTTATATAAATGATGCAATTTTAAATATATGAAACTAACTATATATATATATAAAAAAATGGGATTTTAAATTTTAATAGATTAATTTTTTAAAAATTTAAAACTGTATGCAATTTGATTGAAGAATCTGAATCTGAATTAATCTAAAAAAATTATTTATATAAGTAAAGAAAAAAATTAAGAAATTCTTCGAAGATTGTTTAATTTCTGATAAATCCGATATCTAAATCAAATTAATAAATGTTTAATTAAATTCTCAAATGTTATGAAATCCTGGATATTCAACATCCACTCCACTCCGTCCGTCCGTCTCCACTCTATTTAACATTTCTAAAAAAAATCTAATACAATTTCATTTGAGTCGAATTCAAGACGAAAACATTTAATCAATAAAGCTGATGCAAGAAATGCTTAGTCTCCTGAGAATTTAGCTGGAAAATCGATTGTTCAATGATTATAATGTTGATCACGATTTCTTTGAATCAAATGAAATCTTCCGAGTTTTATTTGATTTCATATCGAATGAAGGAATGAATGTTGATAAATTCAAATGAATATAAATTGACTTTTTTATTCAATAAATAAATCTTCCGGATGATTTTTATTAGATTTATTTAGATTTTCATTAGATTTCTTCAAATGTTATTTAGATTTTAGCACATGCTAACCAGCTTCACTTATTAGCTGGTTCAGCAAGATAAATGGCGGGTAAAAATTTTAATGAAATATTTTGCGTAGTTTGATTTCATTGGCGTATTCAAAAATATTTTTAATACGCCAAAGAAAATCAATAATTACGCCAAAATTTAAATACGGTCAATAAAATTAATTTATGATTAATTTTGATGCAGTGATGATTGATACTATTTTAAGAGCCGTAAAACGTTCTGTTGATTATGACATGTTAGTTTATTTCAATTTATGATAAATAAAAATTAATTTATGATTATGATTTCACTAATTTATTATTGATAATTTTGTACATACAGTTAGATCAAAATATTTAAAAAGAAGCGAAATTTAGAAAGCAAAATTAGATTTTTTTAAAAAATTTTCATCATTGTTTTAATACTGAAGTTAAACCTTAATTGCAAGTAAAATGAAATTTAAAAAAATAGCTTTAAGAATATGTCTTGTACTGAAACTTATATAACATCGGAAAATAAGCTCAATCTTCATATTTTTTGTCCATCAATAATGATGGAAAGGCCGGGATACAATATTAACAGAAACAATAAAAATGATTTGAAATAAAAATTTTGAAAAAAAAGTTTTTTTTTTAAATTTATTGAAAATAAAAAAATAAATTTCATGCTAAAAACTTGGCATAATTCAAAAGAAAATTTTTTGAATTCTAAGATAACATAACAATAATTTTTTGATGTAGTATTTCCGAAAGCGATAGTGATAAAGATTCAAAATTTCAGCTAATTTTTAATTAATTTAAATTATAAAGGAAATTTTACAAACCGCTCAAAGTTAGACATCCTCTAAAGCATGTATGTGTCAATTTTATAGTTCTATGCCAAATGGCCTAGCCTGTAGAACTCCGAACTCCAACTATGAAAGACCATATAAATGCATTTAGCTTTATTTTAGTAGAGATGAAATATTATAAAACCAAAGAATTTAAATTTGTAGAGCGCATACCATAAGACACACACATATTTAGATTTATTATAGTAGATATGAAATATTATAAAACAAAGAATTTAAATTTGTAGAGCGCATACCTTAAAATATACACACATGCACATTCAGCTTTATTGTAGAAGAAATGAAATATTATTATACAAAAGAATTTCTGAAAAGAAGATAGAGAAACTATTTCAAGAAATCAGTGATCGTTTAAAATCAAATAACAACAGATATTTATTTTTAATTGTCCTCTAAAACATTTATTCAAACTTTCATGGGATAGCCTGAAGCACATAACATATCTAATTTGAATATTTGAACTTTTACTTTCCATAACAATGTTATAAATAATTGAAACACCGTTCCAATTCCAGGTCGAATTCAATATATATAAATTGAATCATTAAAATTAACGCCAAAGGTACTTATTTTGGCGAGAATTTAGTTGGGAACAGATTCTTCAATGATCATAATTTCGAGCACGATTTCTCCAAATCAAATGAAATTGCTCGGATTTTCAGGAGAGAGAAATTACCAAAGGTCACAAGAGGGCTTTTACAAACTCTTAAAGATAAAAAAAAAGTTGCCAACTTCAAAAATCTACCCTCTGGCTTTTTGACGATGTATTTTTCGTATCCAAAAATAATAATTCCGCCAACGTAATATCAAACCACAGCATAAATTTTATCCTCAAAGTACGTATTCGAGATGACTTCCCATTTCAGATAGCCTCAGGGATTTCGAACTGCTGATGCTTAAGTCGATCCGTGAAAAGCTAAGATACCGAGCTGAGGATAATTAGATATATTTCCATCTCCTCGAATGGCAACAGGACCAAAAATCGATGAGACACGTCTCCAAACGCCAAGAAAGAGAGATTTTTTTCTTCTTTCCCCTTTAGCTTTCTTTAATTTCTCTCTGCTAGAAGTGAACTTTGCAGAACTTTTCCTCACTGGCTTCGATTCGTCTTTGCCCACATTTCTTTCCTGCCTTATTAGTAGAAGAACGTTCATTTTAATGGATTCGATTGTGTTTGAGTTGCATTCATTAGTTTGCGGTTGAATAATGGATTCGCATTGATCCGTGGATCGCAGCTGGGTTCATTTGCGGAGCAAAGTATGACGAAGAGTTCTGGATCAATCAAGGAAGTGCTGTTTTCTTTGGAAAGTCTGGAAAGCAGAATAATAAGTCGACATGGGACGTATAGTTCAGGGACAAACTAATATATCGCAAAAAGCCCATCAAAAGCAAAAGCAAAGCAACCATAATAAATCAAGCAAACTTTTCTTTTCAAACTAGTTTCTAAGCAATTTATTAATATATAAAAATTCATATCCAATCTTAGGAAGGAATTTATTTATGGTTTTATTACAGTACTCAAGATAGATAAATAAGCATTAGGATATCTTAACAAGTATATCGGTAACAAAAGTAATGCCTGAAAAATAAAACATCATTTTAAACTACTTTTTACAAAATTTCAATTCCTCAGAAATTAAAAACATCTCCGTAAGCTGGAAGCTTCCTTTACATCATATTACTATCTTACAAAACTTCAACATAAATTGTTGATGTTTTGAAACAGTCAAAATTAGGGCTTCAAAATCACTTTTTAGAACCTAACGAAAGAAATATTGCCGTTTTCGAAAAACTTTACAGTTGCTCATCTAAATAAGGCGGTAATTTGACTCATTGGATTTATTTTTCTTTCTTCTAAATTAAGAAAGTTATATCAAAATGAAAATCCGCCCCTTTGAATTAAATAGCTCATTTAAGAACTCATCCGTGACTTTTACATTTCTAACAAAATAGTCCAAATCAGTTAAAACCCAAATAAAATTACTTTGGTTATCCTATTCTCAAGATAACATGAGCAAAGCGTTATACGCATATTATAATATATATATATATAATATACAGTGAGAGAGAGAGGGAGAACTGAAGAAATTTTCCCGAAATCTTGTCATGAGAACCATTGCAATAGGTAGTTTTCCTATAGGAATCTACCTAATCGGGCCAGCGTTAATCAATAGTTGGTTTGGTTACATTATGATTCAGTTTAATACCTAAATGACAAATTTTGAATGTGCATTTTAATTTATAACTATAGCTAGATGATGAGTATTGATAACAAGCACTCAATTGATAACAAGTACTCCAAATTTCGACAATGTCTCTGAGATATTGTTTGATCAGATGAATTTAGTACGAACCTTGGCTGCATACGTAATCAATCTTGGTGACTCTGAATATCGTATTGATGACGTTCTGAGAAGGATATCAAAGCACTGCAACCCCTAGTTAATGATTAGATTAAATCTTTAATATTATTATCTTTTAATATCAGAATGCTTTGTAGAAGAAACAGAAAAGGTGTTTATTGCCTTTTCCAAGCCACTTGGTTAGTAAATGTGTTGTCCTTTTTAAACACCCATTCTTATATATAACTTGCTTCTCTTTAAGAGTAATATATCTAACCAAGAATTAATATAATAGTTAAAGAAAAAAACATAATTTCTCATGATAGAAGGATAGAGAAGTTAGATACTCTAAAGATTAGATTTTATTATTCTAATGGTACTATACAGGCATTAATCTACATTCAGTTGGGAAAGTTGCTAATAAAGTCCGTTCGTTTCCAGTATAGAAAATACTTACATCCATTTCTAACTTTCCAAAATATCAATGCTTGCATTTCTATCATTTTTAGACTAAAGACAAATGCATAGATTTTCAGAATAATAATGTTGCGAATGAATTTCATAATATTAACATATACAAATCGACTATCTGAAATTTATTTCGGGACAACATCATACGGATTTGTCACTTTACATATATTTTATGTAATTATATAATATTTATTTACAGTGAAAGCAGAAGTGATCGTACTTTTAATAACAAAAAACCCCGCATAATTTGAGAGCATTTTTTTTATCATTATTCATTTATGAAAATTTACTGCTCTATTCTGCAACGAAATAAAAAAAAAAATTCCATATAATATCGAGGTTTTATGTAAAAATCCTTATTCTGGAATAATGGACCTAAATAATATCAATAAATTAATCATTGGAAAAACATACTTTAAAGATATTTTATTGAATAAAGATAGTAGAAACCGATTTTTTTTTTCATTCAATCAAGTCTTGAAAAAAAGATATTGGTGTTTAAAATTTCTTCCTAGGGGAGAAATTGAAAATTATAGTTCATGTAAATTATATCGATAGTATCAGTTGCAGATAATTGATGTGTTTAAATAAGAAATATGAGTATAATCAAATTTAACTAGTTTTTACGAGTAGAATAGTAAATGTTATTAAATTACTATTATATGCTTCAATGGAAAAAATATTTCAAATGCAGGAGATACTTTTATCTCAAATGTAATATCGGTTCTAGAATAATTAAAAATATTCAGTTCCACTTTAATCGATAAAATTCAAACAAATCATTTAGGCTATTAATAAATTAAATTTTCGCCGAAGCAGATTCCTAAATTTAGAACTTAAATGGCATAAAAATTTATTAAAGATGTAAAGATTAAAATATATATTGCGATTAATTTTATTTCTGAGTTTTAATGTTAGAAAGGAAAATTCATATTGCAAATGAAATTATGTCCTACATTTCTATTCCAGTGCAGGAAGAAAATTAATAGTAGATAACGATTAACTTTTATACTTTAATAATTAATTTTTACTCATATAATTTCAGAAATATTTGAGCTATATCAAAAATAATTTTTATTTTACTAAAGAGATGAAATATTGTAAGAAATTTCTCCTCCATATTTTTCACAATCTGGGACCATTTTAGTGACTGCCCGAAGGAATATTAACCAATAAAACGACGTATCTCTCTCAACGGCTTTACTAATTGGCTGAAATAATAAATTCAAAGCTTCATAACTCTATTAGTTTTAATCTTAGAAGAGCGAAACATTTTATTTTTGCTTAAAATGTTAGTTTCACTGTTTAAAATGCTAGTACTTGTTGTTTAAAATGTTAGAGTGTGTTATTTAAAATATTAGAGTTAAAGTATCAGTGCAAACAATTTATTACTAAACACAACAATGAGGAACTGAATAAAAGTTCAGATTTCAGAATTTTTTAGTAGTTTAGTTATTGTTTCAAATAACAAAATACAATATTTTACATCTTTAAAACATTTTTTTACAATTGCGGATGTTGAGCTATTTTCTTAAGTTTAAAAATTCGATTTGATTTTTCTGGGCAGCTTGTATATTTAATTTAGAAATTTGCTATGCGCCATTAGGGAATTGCCATTAATGCTGGATTGAATATTATATATAGTTTACATTAATTTTGTACATTATATGTATATTTCAATATTCTGTTCATTTACGTGGTGCTTTATCAAGTCTTACAGCCTACATAAGCAACGAAAAATGTTTTTATTTACGATCAATTATCATGATTGTTATTGATAAAGCAACAAGAATTAAAGAAGAAAGTAATCAGTGGTCACAATTTGGAGAAATATCTTTTGCCAATAGATATTATATGAGGCAGTTAAGGAATGAAAATGGTCTAAAAAGATGTTATGTAATCATTTTTTTAAAGAAAAAGTATTTTTTTTAAAAATTCTACACAGAAGGCACAAAACACGCACAGACAGCACAAAAACGACAACTATATATAGCATAGAGACGACTATCTTCAGCCGAGACGTGCAGCATACAACCAGAGTCTACTGCAGACAGTAGCGCACAGCTCAGTTCAGTACGAGCTTGACTCCGTCGCTTCCGACTACTCCGCTCCGTCAATTCCGACTACGACTCTCGACCGCTACTTCGACGACTCCGTCCACTCTGTCTTCGACTTCTCCGACTCTCGACTCCTACTGACTGACTTCGCTGCTCTCGAACTCGGACTACTCTGTCTGGCAGCTGCAGCCCCTTTTATAGGTCTCAGGAGGCGGGGCTAGAAGCCTCTCAACCCATCAGGAACGTTCGAGGCGTATCTCAGTTCCTACTGGACGGATCGGGAAAATTCTCAAAATTTCGGGTATAATCTATTTTGGCGCCAAAGTCGCCAAATTCGTCACCAAGTCGCCAAGTTTGTCGCCAAACTCTGGGACCTCCGACGTACACACGGACTCCGTCCAGTACCGATGACTTTAAAACAGTCTTTCTGATAGTAGAACAAATTATGCTGGGAAGCCGAATTGCAGGTTTGTAACAATATTATTTAAAACTTTTTTTCCAATTGGAAGTACGTATTCATTTCTAAAGATTTAAAAAATAGTTATTGGACCACGAATATAGTGGAAATTCTGTATATACATATATTTTAGGATTTTGCTTTCATCGTTTTTGCTGCTATCTGCTATCAAATTCATTATTAATTAAATCTGCTATCGTAAATTTCAAATTATTATGTGAGAACATTATTTTTTTTGTCGCGTCGTATCAGTCCGACATAAAAACATCACGTTCTCATGTGACTCATATTTCGCAATCATCAATATTTATAAAAGTGATGGTTTTTGACCATCTCAAAATCAATCGAGTTTAAATTTTTTTCCTCTTGCTCAGAATGTCTTTTCAGTAAAAAACCAGTTTAAACCGGTTTTAAACAATGACATGATTATCAGGATTAAGAATGCGTCGATATTTAGTAAACTATGGAGGTTTTTTCCCCATTTCAAAATCGTCTGAGCTCCAAAACTTTATCTGGGTCCTAGAAATTGGTTTTTCCGAGTTAAACTGGTTTGAAATGATCATGTGACTATTCTATTGCACAATCGCCAACATTTAGAAAAGCTTTTTTTTCCCCCCAACTCAAAATTGTTCGAGTTCTACAACGTGTTTTGCCAGCTAGAAAAATTGAATAATTAAAATATATATAACTTTCGATGACTCCCCTCTTTGTTTCGCGTTCATTTCCTTTTTATTTTTTGTCCTTCTTCAGGCGATAACTTCTTACAACCCTGCGCTTTATTGGCCAGACAGGAAATTCGGGTATATGGTGGATATTCACGCCAAGTTGTAACTTTTTGTTAGCGATAAGTCGCCAAATGTGACTTCTTAATCCTTTTCTAATAACCCTAACTGCGAAAAACTGATGTCTGAGATGCGATAAATCGCCAATTTTTTGCACGTGCATTTTGGAGCTACAAAAACCCCAAACCAAAATAATATCATATTCTCAGATGATAATAATTAGTTGAAAAATTGCAGAAACTAAAGGAAAAATGCACGGTAATCTTGCTTTGAAACTAAAAATTGTACCAATTGATTATCATATTTCATTTCACAAGAGTCATGACACGTGTAACAAGGAATAAAAATGTTCGAAAACCAGAAAAGGGAAAAACACTCCAAAAAGGAATATTGAGAATTATTTGTTTTAATCTTCAGCACGTAAATAAATATTTGCTAATGTAAAAAAAAAAAATTATAAGCATCACCACTTTTTCTATAAAATTCGATTTCTGTATCATTTGTGCCAAAGCTTATATTCCAGAAAATGAAGAGTTGAAAAATAATCAAAATCATGCATTTCAATGTCAAAATTTTTCTGAATCCAATATGCTTCCGGCGAAACTTATGAAGCTTTCCACTACAGACAGAGAAAATTGTTTTTTAAACGTCTTTAAGTAAACAGCGAAATTGAATGCATTGCCAAGTAATTTGAAAAGCATCTGGCAACTGTCATTTATCTTAAATAAAAATTATCAGAAGCATGTTATCATTTGTTATTGTTACTGAAAGCAAGTGGATAGTAATGAGAATTCCGAAGATTTAAAGACAGCTTTTTTGGAAATACGTATGCAATAAGATAGAAATGAATTTTCATGACAGATACACGTAAATCTTTTTAATAAATATCATTCGGTATTGTCGATGTTGTAAAAAGGATATGAAACATTTGGTTATATTTTGAATGGTATTGGAATTTGCAGTATTTCTAAACTTCTTAGAAGAAAACACCGCGTGCGTTTAATACTTAATTATTTTTAAATCATTTTTGGCATAATTTTTTGTAGATAAAATTACTTTTAAATATTTTTTAGCATATCTAAAGGTTTTAAGGTGTGATGGAAAATTTTTTGAACTAAAATATATAAAATATTTTAATTTAACCCATTATTTGTGATGATTGCTCAGAAGCAATATGTTTTAATTAGACTATCTACAACTAAAAGTGCTTTACATGTGTGCTGTAGGTATGCCTTTGTGCAACGATTTCTAAGCAATAAGTTAAATTAATTTCTAATACTTAACTAATTAATAAAATTCTAAGAGCATATAATAAGAGCAATTCTAAGAGCAATCAGTTATTATTTTTTAATAGTAGTTTTCAACATTTTCAAATAAAAAGTTAATTATCTGAATCCCTGAACAGTTTTCTTTATACAACTGTTTAAACTTTATTTCTAGAGTCATTCTTTGAGAAATTATATTGAATTTCGTATTTATATAACTTAGTTCTTAAAACTAA
>JAPMOR010110654.1:0-18717 GCA_026543865.1 Argiope aurantia | reverse complement strand
CTTTCTTGTTTAAAGTCAATATGCGTTCTATTATATTATTATTTCATGATATTTGTGACAGTGCATCGTCTTTTTATTTGTTGATGATTCAAAGTTCTCTCTTTTGGTCAACTATTAGTAGGTTTTTGTCGTGTGTTTAAGTTCCACAGTTTGCATTAATTAATCTAAACTTTTATTAATTTTGATTTCTTCTGCTTTGTTCGATGTGAAATTTAAAAGCAATATTTAATGACAGGGTATAATATGCTAAATTCAATTGAAAAAAAATTTTGTCAAATTTTTAATTGCTGTTATTAGCTGCTTTTAATTTGTTGTCTCTTTAAAGTCCAAAACTTGATAAGTAAATCCTGGACAGGAAAACCGGGAGTAAAGTTGCGGTTTTTTTTTTTTTTTTTTTTTTTTTGTTTTTTTCAGTATTAAAAAGAAGTGATACGAGATAAAGTTATTGTGATCGAAAACAAAACTTTAGGAATTGTTCAGCAGGAAATGATGCCAGAAGACATACTGCTACTTAGTTGAAAGAATGTATATCAGGTATAAAAGAATCAAGGCTGTTAACTTTTCAAATAAATATAAATTAGTAGTGCTTTCACTATGAAATTACAGGTAACACAGTCTGTAGTGACAGTGATTTTCATTCAGCTTCAACTTGATTGTTGCAGTATTACGGTTGCAAAATTGGAACTCTAATACTGACGGAATTGGAGATGTTCGCTCATTTCTGATTATATGCTTTATGTTTTGGATTCGAATTTCACCATTGTGACAACATAACCTGTTAAAATTTTGATGATCCCAATGACAATAATAAAAGAATCCACAAATGTAGAAATCAAAGAATGGAGCAAGAAAAAAAAAGCTGGTAGGCTTTTTTTTATATAGATGTATAGATTTGAAATGTAAAATCATTTATCAATATTTATAAATGTAAAAAAAAATTAGGAAGCATGATAATAATAAACATATATATAATTTAAGAAGGCATTTGTAAATTTCCTCATTGCGTAGGTATAAAAGTTTATGTTTTAATATTTATAAGAATATTTCATTCTATAAATCTATTTCTAGTAATGCATCTTAAAAATGATATTTTTAATGAAATATTTTTATTATTTGTAATGGAAAAGTAGTTTTGAGATTTTCAAGTTATATCAATTTATTTTTAAATTTTCATTTTAAGCCTACTAAAGTAAAAATAATATGCTTCCTGTAATTACATAAGTTTTAGTTACATAATTGAATAATTTTGGGGGATTAATTTTATACCAAACTGATGTACCGATTTGTGATTATGAGTTGTATTAGCAGATGTTCGCACTACGAAACATTTCAAATATAACAATAACTATATAAAACAAATATATATATGAGTTGAAAAAAGCAGTTAAGATGTTCTTTAACAATTTATATTCTTCATAATTTTATACAAATAATCAATTTTTTTATGTATTATCAATATTTTCCACGCCACAGCAGAAACGGTAAAGTATATCAAATTGAAAGGCAGAAAGCAAGAAAGAGAGAACATGAGAAATTATTCTGAAATTATATAGTTTTTTAAAAAAGAATTTGCTCCCTCGGTGTTTTCATTTCATGGAAAAAATAAATATCTGGATAATAACTCAGAACTTACAGTGAAGCCGGTGTTCCTCTAATTAGAGGACTATTTTTATAACATAGCTTAATTAAAATTCATTACACGCGCATACTCACATGGAAAATTCTTCTTTAATCAAATAAATTAAATTTTGATAATTCTCTTTGTCAAGTTGCCCCATTACTCAGATATTGTGAGTCGGATTTACCCTTTTTGACCCAAATGGATCATAACAAATATGGTAATGGGAAAATAATTTGGAATTAAACAAAGCTTTTACAAGTCTTTCTATATTCTTTAGCCTTTTTCAAAATATTCTTAATAAAATTATTTTTTATAATAAATTTAGCAATAATCTTAGATAATAATTTAATATGTTAATGTTTTTTAAAAGTTAATATTATCAGCATGTTCTAGATGCGACATGGATGATACAAAAACCAGGAGCTATTACCCCTAAAATTTCTCACATGCTCTTTAATAAAGGTCTTATCCATAGAGTTGAGATATCCCCTTACACGGCATAAAATTGTGGCCGCAAATGCCTTGCTTAGCATTGGCGAACAATAGTTACGAAATTTTGATCTTTGGCATGACTAAACATGTCATGCATTTTTACTAAACCTGTTATTGAGGATTGATCCCTTACATTTAGCAATAGAGGCGTAAAAATCGAAATCAAGTTTTTGACGTGTTGTTTCCAACATATTGAAACCAACATTTTACACAGAGCTGCAATTTTAATCACAAAATCCCGTAATAATCACAAAATCCCATACTAAATTTCAAATTATTCAGAATTACGTTTTAAAATTTTTCGCATTTATATGCTTGTAAAAGTAAAGGCCGTCAAAAAGTCAAACCCTTGACGGCTTTGGTACCAAATGTGATAGGTATCTACATTTGAGACATTAAATCTCTTCATGAAATTTTATCCATCTAGTTATTTTCATTTTGTAGTTTTTATGTTTAATTATATTTAGACAGACAGACTTTTGAGTTATTTTTGTCGCAAACAAATAGAATGCCAAAAATTTGTTTTTGGACCTCGAAAAATTCTAAACATAGAAATTCATCAAAATAGATGCAGGGTTTTTTTTTTTTTTCCTCTCTCTCTCTCTCTCTTTTTCCTCCTCTTTTTTTTTTTTTTTTTTTTTTTTTAATTTGGCTAGTAACCGGGTTTTAAACTTCCTATCCATTTTAGCCTTTTGAACAACTAACATTAGAACCTTTTTATTATTATTTTTTTTCAGCAGTACCAAAATTTTGCTTCCTTTCTTTCTTTTCCGCACTTTTTTAAGATGCTAAGGCAAAGTGTAAAAGTACACAGTTCACATAAAAATTAAGCTAAAAAAAAACTATTCACACTGAATAGATTTTAAAAAAAGTTTTCATACTTTAAAAAAAAGACTAAATATTAATAATAATGTATAAAAGTAAACCATCTACCCATTTATTTCAGAATTTAAAAAAAAATAGAGGGGAGGCTGGGTTGTAACTCCAATTATCCCAAGCTCAATTATACGAGTCTCCTATAATCCGAATCGATTTTGTGAGATTAAAATATGTCAAAACAGGGAAAAAGAATTGTGAAAGCGTAATCAGTTGTCTTTCACGCCCCCTTTTTCAACTAAGGGAGGATATTTTTTAGAAAATAAATTAAGGACATATATGCTGTAGTGTTTATGTGATATTTTGATACTTATGTGTGTATATAATAAAACTTCATACATAATTTTATGTAAAAAATTTCATTATATAGGTGAAAAAAAGTGTAATGAAGAAGTTACATTATATATATATATATATATTTAAGTGAATCTTACAGTATTTACAATTTTCTGTAGCCTAATTCAAGAATTATCCGAATCGGCTCTACTTTCGCTTAATTCAAAAAACAGTATGTAACTTTTTAGTATGTATATGAAGAAATTACTAAATTAAGATTATTAGACTATTAAGACTACTACGATTTAAAAGTAAGCATAAGCATTCAAGGTCAATATAAATTTTATAATTTTCAGTTTTTTTCTTATATAGTAATAATACAGCCTAGCATAATATTGTGTAATAACTTTAAAAGAAAACATTATTTAGTGTTATGATATGAAAAAATGAACAAGAGTACAAATATGTATTTACACAAAAAGAGACTTTTTAGTCTCATTTTTCATACAATGTTCCGTAACAGTGAAGAATGGTTTATTTCGAAGTATCTATGAAGTAAGATTCAGAAATGTTTTAGTTGTTTTGAAAAAAATAATATTTTATTGTACTTTACTGAAGGCTATATAATACAGTGCCCGAAAAAATTATAAGGACACGCGAAAAATCGTCAAATCTAGAAGCCTTGTTTACAGAATCGTATGCAAATTTTTGCAGCAAAAATAGAAGTAAAACTAAAATATTTTATGCGTAAAACAATTAAAATTTTCAATTTTAAATCTGCTAAAATTAAAATTTTGATTTTTAAACCTAAATGAAAACGGAAAAAAGTATAAGGACATTGCTTTTTCTCCAGTAATTATTTAAAAATTTGCATATTTGAAAGCATAAAATGACAATTCCGAGTTAAAAGATTCATTTGCGAAAAGAATTTCCCACTCGGCGACTTTCAGTGTGAATTTTTAAACGATGCCCAAAGGAACTCAATTTTCTGACTCTGAAAAAGGAAAAATTTTTGCTTTTCGAGAATGTGGATTAAGTGGATGGGAGATTTCAAAAAGAATCAAGAGATCTAAAACGGGGGTTTATAATTTTCTAAAAAATCCTGGGATGTATGGTATGAAAAAGTGAACTGGGAGACCAGAAATTCTCACTCTTCGACAAAAAAGAAGGATTGTAAGGAGAGCTTGCGAGAAAAGAGAAACCGCAAATGAAGTTAGACAAAATTTCAGTTCACCATGCTCAACAAGGACTGTTCAAAATGTTTTGAGTAAACATCCTCAAGTTTCTTATGGGAAATTAGTGTCACGCCCCCCTCTTACAAATCATCATAAGAAAAGAAGAGTTTACTTTGCCAAAAAATACATTTCTTTTGGTCAAAAGTGGGCTGATGCAATTTTTTCGGACGAAAAAAAGTTCAATCTTGATGGATCTGATGGTTTTCGTTATTTTTGGTATGATCTGCGAAAGACCAAGGAAGTGTTTTCCAGGCGTCAATATGGTGGTGACTCGGTTATGCTATGGGGCGCTTTTGCGGCAAATGGAACCACTCCAATTGTATTTATCAACCGTAAAATGAATTCGGACAGGTATGTTGATATGTTAGGAGAAAGTTTGTTACCTGAAGCGCCACTAATTACTTCAAGGGGCTATATTTTTCGGCAGGATAATGCTTCGATACACGTTTCTACGAGTGCAAAACTCTGGTTTGAAGCTAATTCTGTAAATTTATTTTATTGGCCGGCGAGAAGTCCCGATTTTAATCCAATCGAAAACTTAAGGGGACTTCTAGCGCGAGAAGTTTATAAAAACGGCACACAGTATCAATGTACACAAGATCTTGTCGTCGCTATCAAAGACGCTTGGGAAAAAATATCTGTGGACATTTTAAAAGATCTTTCAGGATCTATGACCTCTCGGCTTATTCAAGCGATTGACAAAAAAGGTAGTTTTCTTAATTATTGAAACATTTTTTAAGTATTTTACAACATGTCCTTATAATTTTTTCCATATTTCCTTTAATGTTAAATTTTGTAAAATCAATATTTTGAAGCTAAATTATGTTTTTTATGTGGTATAAGTGTTATCACAAAATTATGCAGCAGAAGTAAGAAATATAAAAAGTTCATTTAGGCGAAATGGAAATAAAGCATATTTTCATGCAATTACATGTTGTCCTTATACTTTTTTCGAGTACTGTATTAGCATGTTTTTTTTTTTTTTTAATTTTAAAAGAAAAATTTTTTTTCATTGTTGACTGTTTTATGCATCTATGCTACATCCTTTTAATGATGGACTTAGAATTGTCAGAAAATCAATAAAATGGACAGAACGATATTTTGTCTGACCATTGGAGAGGAGGGGCGCTTTTGCCTATTTTCTTATTATACATCTATAATGAGGTGAAAAATTTAAATACTTCCATAAAGTCTGTTTTTCATTACTGAAGTAGTGAAGCAAAAGGGAGCCCCCTAATAAGTTTTTGCCCCGGACCCCAATTCGGCTTAGTCGGGGCCTGATTAGCACTTAAAAAATCTATTTCATAAACTATTCTTGAAAAACAAAACAGTTAGCGAGAGCACTAATATGTTTACAATAATTGTAGGAGGAAAATCATGTTCCCCTTATTGCCATACTCGTCTTGCAATCTCAATCTCCTTATTGCAATACTCGTATAATTTCCAAGTCAAGTAATTACAATTCTAGTAAAATTCGTTTTTATGAAACAGTAATTTACAGCTAGTTTGAGTTAAAAATCTTTCCTCATAATTTACAAAAATAAAAATGCTGTAATTTATAGTTATTATGAATATAAGTATGGATAAAAACACTAAAAATTTCTTCAAAGATGAACTTTAATATCATCAATTTCTTTCCCCAAGATTCGCTCTAAAATAATTTGCAAAAGCGATAAGAGGCCAAATAATGCAGCTTTCCACACAGCCTCTCATCCCTATGTCAAATCCCAATAACGCATTCCCATTGGCGAGGAAATTCAATAATCTAGCCAATGGTGGATGAGCATCGTTTGTCACAAATTCTCCTCTGTTCCTTCTCTCCGCAGAGATGATGCTTTGACACAGGAAAACGTCTTTATGAACTTAATTCTGGCAACGCTTTCGCAATGGGCAACCGATTTAAGGATCATAATAGCCGCTAATAGAATCGTTTGCTTTTCTTTTGAGCAGTTCTTTTTTATATTTATTTTCTGAGATTTTCCCATTTAAGCGGTCAGATTCAGCAGCTATATTTGAATGAGGATGAAGAAAGGAATTCAAAAGAAAGTCATTTGACGTCATTCGGCGACTTGACTTGCAAACGTGCAAGGGAAGTCACAATTTCCTGAATAAATCTTTTTACAAGAAAAGGGAAAATGCTTTATGGCACGTGTTCAATATTTTTAAAACAAAAGAAAGATTAAAAGGACATGTTTTACGGTCCTCGTTTTGTTCTTTTTCTTTTTACTTTTCTTTTTTCTTGTCTTAAGATAATAAGTCTTTTCTTTTCCTCTACTGATGGCAATAATGAATTGACTGTAATAAAAGTGGTGTGTGTGTGCGCGCATGTGTGTGTGCGTGCGTGTGTGTGCACGTGTCTTCACTTAGAGCTACTACGCTTGATTCATAAAGGGTGCGAACGTGCAATATGACAATTTTAATTAGATTTTGGCTTGTTTTTTTAGCAACCACTTTTAAAAATATTACAGTTCAAAAATTATTTTTACATCACCTTAAAATGCAACATTTTTTTAAGAATTTTTTTTAACAAAAAATATTTTAGATGTATTTTACAACAAAATATGACATTTTACAGTGAAACGTAAATCGTTTTTATTATTGCTACTAATATGTCATTCTTTTTTTTTATTGTTGATGAGCAAGATGTAAAAATTCGGCTTGTTTCTTCCATATTGAATAGATTTTAGCCTAAGGTATACTTTTAGTAATTTTGTTGTACTTACAATTTAGGTTTAACTTCAGAATTAGCGCTGATGAGAAATTTGAGCCTGTTTTGAAATAGTGTTGTTCTTTCCTGATATAATCGGATGTATAAAAATATTGGCAGAAATGTTTTTTAAAAAATGCCGAGCGCAGCAAATAGGATTGTGTAAAGTTTCTAGATTAGTTAAAGTTTCTAGAAATAAATTACATGAAATTTACGATAAAATATGAGAAAATCTCTTTAAAATATCGGGAATACCAACTGTAATTACGTGCTCCCATTTATAACTATGTTATAATATTTAAATGTTAACTTCATTGATGACTATTTGTAATAACTTTGAATAGAAAATTTCAAAATTTTATAATTAAATTTTGTCAATAAAAGATGCAATCAGTTTTTTTAAAACTATGTTTATGTTTTAGATTTAAAAAAACACACACACACACTTTTAAAATAAACCAGGATAAGGAAAAATCCTTGGGTAAGACATGTTAATATATCGACCTCGGTTCCGGAGATTTCTATGTTTGAAATCCGATCCCATTAAAGATTCGTCATATATATCAGCCTAGTGCATGTTGAAACTAATGTCGTGGACGAAATGCCCGCCCTTTGGTGTGGCGCGGAAATTAGGAAAGAATTGCCAGCTGAAGTGTCATCCTCGTCATCTGACTGCAGTTTAAAATTACGACATCCGTCCCAAAAGAATCCTAGTGTTTAGATTTTATATTGATGCTGTTTTCAAAAGAGAAATTAATATAATTAAGCAAAAGTAAACTTCTGCAGAGGAAAGGCAACTAAAGAATTGTCTTCAGTTGCAGATGTAGTTCCTTAAATCGAAACTCTACACATTCTAGGTAGCAAATATACAAAGTAATTTAGTTTTTATTAGAAGTGTAGATTACTCAATGAAAGTAAACCCCAGGGGTGTACCTCGAAACGAGGATGGGGTGCTTCCGGTATGGTAGTTGGATCTCGCCACCCTGGTGGGTACATAAATAGGTAGGGGATCTGGCTCCTTCCATCGATGACGGGACGTACTTGGTTCGGAATGGGTTGTATCGTGGCCAATAATAGCCTATAAGATTCAATCACAGTTCCCGCCAATGTTGCTGTTGCGGCGGTCCGATCATTCAGTATTCTTTTTCCGTGTGCCTTCGGGCTGGTCGGAGAGTCAGTAATATGACTGCTCAGTTAAAGTGAGCATATTCAGCTATTGAATCCAGAATAAATATTTATTTACATAAAATCCAGAGATGTTATTTACAGTTTCCATCTGCTCATAATATTCAGGGATCTGAGTTTATTGGATTTATCGTGATTGAGTACTTGGCTTACTTCTGATTAGAATCGCTGTTAAAATCAATATAAAGTATTGTTGTATAGTCAGTCATCGTTGTAATAATAAGTAGTAAAAAAATGTTGAGAGCAATCCCAGAATCCTCTTACATACCTCTAATGCATCGTAAAACTCATTTGGTCATTTAGATCAAATGAGTCAATATTCTCATTTGGTCAATATAACTCATCTAGATCACCTGTAAAAAAGCATTTGCGAATGCAATCGACTCAATTTATCCATTTCCAGGGGATCGCTGAATGTGAATGCGTTACAGAAAGAACTTTTTCATGGTTAATGAAATTTGATAAATTCATATTGAAAATTTGATGAAAAAGGAATATATTTTTATACATTTTTTGGAGAATATTCAAAACTAAATAAATATCTAGAAAAAAATAGATTGTATTTGATTGCGAACATACACACACACACACACATATAATTATGATGTTAAATCAAAGTGAAAGTATCGGAATGTTGCAGAAAAAAAACACACCTAAAAATAAACAGTTATGCATTATAACTCAGCTATAATCCGAAATAGATAACAATTGTGTATATAATAAACCTTAAAATCTGAAATTGGTCTGTTTATATATTTAAAAGAATATGAATGAATGAAGAATCTGCGCTCCAAACACTGGTCCGATTTTGCCAATTTTTGTTTCTCATGAATGCTGATGATCTCTAAATATGTCATCAATGATCGCCTCCCCCTGCTCCCCATTTTGATGAGAGGTTTCTGGGCCACTTCCCTGTTCACTGTCTTTACGGAAAAAGGGCGACGGACCCAACGCTATTAAAATTTGAAAGCTTTTATTCCCCTAAAAAAAAACTCTTTCCCCCAGAAAAGTCATTAGTGGTCGTCTTCTTACCCCCTTCCTCACCTTAAAGTATCAAGATATATCTAAAATTAAACTTTAGAGCAAGTTTAAACTTTTAAACTTGCAGAACCCTAGCTCCAACAAGACCGATTACACCAATTAATTTCGTCACTTTGCACATATTACAAACCAATAGAGATATATCGCAAAATTAAACTTTGGCAAAGTCCCCAGCTCCAACAAGACCATTACAGCAATTAATTTCACCTCTTTACATGTAAGGCGAACCAATTGGCTCGTTATTTATTGTGCAAGTATATTTAAATAGTACTTACATTTGAGATATTGAATCTAGATCTACAATTTATCAAAGCTGGTTGACAATTCTAAACTAAAAATATAAGTGTGGTGGATGAACAGCTGGTCGTCTAAAGCGGATAGAGCTAATTTATTTTTAATTTAGTTTTACTTCAGAGCAGTTTGAGCATGTCCGAGGAGCTACTTGCGACTTATTAGCTGCACAGCCATTTTGAGATAACATCAGTGGAAGGTCAAAAGGTCCCAGGGCAGTAAAGAAAGGGGAGTTTTCCTTTGTTGATGAATTGACAGATAACCTTTTCCAGCAAGTTGCTCTTGATAAGGTTGCTGACCCATTGATGTTGCGTTATTCAAAAATCGAAGAGTTCTGCAAGAAATTTTTCAAATCTATGGAAGAGCCAGTTACATGATTTTAGGTGAAAATTTATGGATCGAATAGCAAATATATTTCCGACAGTTGAATTTCGTAAAATGACCTTTTTTTTTTTAGTAGTCTTCTCGTAGAAGTGTTTTTTACTTCTGATATACACAAAACATTAAAATCGTCCCAAAACTCGGGTTAGAGAATTTGATGAATTTTGACATTTGTGTACAGTTTGTCAATCGGTAAATATGACCTTGAAAACGATAACTCAATATTTAATAGATGAATTATAACCTGATTTTGTTACTAGAGTTACATATCAAATAAAATTTGGATTAAATTCATCAATGTGGTGACTGGCCATCGATCAATGTTTTGATGTGCATGTGAAGGTAAAAATACAAAACCACAGCTGAATGAGTGAATTTTAATCATCCTTTTCACTCTATACACTAAATTTGTATATCTATGTATGATTTAAAACAATATCCATTTGAAAATACGTTTGGAATTCGGAATGATAGATGCAATCATATCCTATCCTCAAGAACTATCATGAAGTCGAATTCGAAATCCATCATCTCGAAAATATATTAAAATACAGGTCTCTATTCTAGGGTCCTCTATAGCAAGACCTTTTCAGCCGTTCCAATGGTTCAATATAATCAGAAGAACGAATAGAAACCATTTAAGGAAAAACAAATTACTGTATGAGGATTTAATGAACTAGCGCTACCTAAACAATAGCTGAAGCTCATATTTTAAAACATATTTTGTAATATTTATATATATATATATATAGTTCTGTGTATAATTTATTATTTTATGTAATAAATGTAAGTTTTAATATGAAAAAAAATTGTCTCTTATAAAATGAATCGTTTTTGAATGGATCTTAATTAAAATAGCTCTTAAACTAATCTAAAGTCAAATTGTCTGATATTAGCTAAATTACTGAGACGATTATTTCGATTCTTTAAATCAAACAAGATAAGGGAGCGAAAACAAAGCACTTTCGCCTGGACGTCACTTTTCCTAGTTACGCATAGTATTATGCGTATCAATTATAAATTGTAAATGACATAGAATGCAAAAATTAATAGAATCTCATAAACATGCAAATATCAGTTAAATTAAGCATATAAGACAAAACTAAAAGAACCACAGAATAAAAAAAGGAGATTTTTATTCTGTGGTTCTTTCTATTGTCTCATGTTCTTTTTGGAGAATGGTGTTTGGGTAAAAATGTCACAAATTACTTCTCCGCCATCTCAGCATGGCGGAAGGTACTTTGCTGTGTCCAACTGCTATCAATAAACTTCACGCCAGTGATCTCCGAAATTTTGTTGCTAATGGCCTGTCTGACCCAAATCGGACATATGCGCTGTCTTCAAGTTAGCTTTCTACTCTCAAGTGTTATCTAAATTTTCCAACCAGTTTTAACCATATTTGCGTTTTGTCATAATCACTCAATCATGATTTGGTTAAATACACTAGATCTAACTACATTAGAACCACTACCCTTCATTCATGCATTGAGTTAGATGCATTAGAATCATTTGGATTAGAACCATTACAAATGCAATATTCTCGGCTATGGATTTTCTTAGATATACTAGACAGAATTGAATTCAAACCACCTCTATCATAATTTCCATAATCCATGGAATTTTTTAAAAAATTTATTAGACCAAATTGAATTAAAACCACCTCAACCACAAGATCTTTCACCCATGAATTTGATTAAACACATTAGACACAAATGCATTAGAAACACTTTAATCGCGGTATCTTTCACTCATGGATTTTATTAGATACACTAAACCAAATTGCATTAGAACCACCTCAATCACAATATCCTTCATTCATGGATTTGATAACATACACTAAACACAAATGCAAAGAACCATCTCAATCGCAATATCCTTCTTCCATGGATTTGATTAGATACACTCGATACAAATGTATAGAACCACCTCAGTCGCAATATCCTTTACCCATGGATTTGATTAGATACACTACAATCAGAATATAATTAATCCAAATGATGCACATTGTATCATATACAGAGCTCTGAAGTGGGTTACTTTCTTTGTTACTTAAGGGTAAGAAACATTTTGAAAAGGAATGTCCAAAATACTTTTGTGAAGGAGTAATATTTGAAATTTACAAAATGATATTATGTTTTTCTACAGATTCAGAACAAACGTCTTTCAACTTATTGAGAAAAAAAAAATCTCATACTAACAAAATTGATCATAAAATGCGCATCAATTTTATATATGTTTTTTCACCGCTCTCGCATTTAAAGATTAAAAGCTCAGCAGTTGCCAAACACATGCTTTACTTTCCATATAAAACGGCGAGCACAGAATGGGAAAAACGAAAAGTAAAAGAGAGAGGGGGGGCAAGGGCTTTTTTATTCGACCAATGGACCTCTGAGCACTACATTATGAGTTGTTGAAAAGATGCATGTAGTTCATTGTGGGGATTACAAAGAGGTGCGAAGGCTTTTACGGTCAGGGGGGTTCCCACAATTCTAACTTTAAGGGACTCGCGACACAATGCCGAGAGGGACGGGGAATGTTTGTGTAGACAGATAGGAGCGCGTGCGCAGCAGAATTCGGTATCTCGTGGGGAACTACCATGGGAAGATGAAGTCTTTCGGAAAATCTTCTTGTGCTTTCTATGTAGTACAAGTTTTTATTACTACTACTTTCTATGTAGTTTTTTCATCTTTTTTTTTTTAAATATAATAACCTTGGATTGGACTTTTACTTTCTACTATCTCTAATGTACAGAAATAGTGGCCTTTCGGTATCGCACATTATGAGGCATCATAATGTGCTCGTCGTTTTAATAAGTTCGTCAATTTGGTTTCATTTTTAAGAACATTTTTAACTTGCTAATAATTTATTTTAGGATATTATTTTTTTAATTTATTAGCTTTGTGACTATATGTCTTTTTCTTTGTTTATTATAATTCTAGATTGTTCAATATCCACCTTTCTACAAAATATTATTAAAGCAAACATTTGGCCTTATTAATATTCTAATAACTAAATGACCTCAATGGAACATATAGGATTCTCAACATTTATATTTGATAATGTTTTAATATTATCCTAATATCTTATAATTGATGGAATCTGTAATGTCTGTCAGTTTATTTGACAACCATAAGAATAAAAATGTTTAATAAATTTGCTAGCAGTCCCCTTAGAGCCTAGTGACCTTAGGCAGCTGCCTTGCTTGCCTAATTGGGAATCCACCTCTGTACAAAAAGTAAATTTAGTTATAGACCAAATTTGGAGGAATTTCTACGCTCTAAGACTTCACTGAATCTGGAAAAGTATTTTTTTAAATTGTATCTATTTGTGTATATATGAATGAAGTAATTCTAGAAAGCAACTAAAAGAACGAATAAAATTCTTCGTGTGGTATTTATCTAAAACTTGCTTACTATCTGAGCAGGTAACATAACAGGTAACATGCAATTTTCTTTTCATTTGTTTTATACTTGACATGTTTTCATGTTTATTGAAATACGATTTCATTATCGATTTTTAACTCGCTTCCTAAAGCGATAATAGTTCTAAATACCGTAAACTTGCGTGTTCTCGATGACATTAGACAATTTATTAATTTTTAGAATTTTATATAAATTAAGCTATAATTTTATTTAAATTTTTATTCTGTATCATTGGCGCGAATTGCTACTGAACATAAGAAAAAAGTAATAATGAAATTCCTTGAATATTTATATGAATTATAGTAAATTATAATATCCAGGAAAGTATCAACTGAGATTTTTGTTAACCGAATTATTAATGGAAAACCAAAATCGATTTTAATTCTTTAATAAAGTCACGAAAATTTTTTGGAACAAGTGAAGTCGTCTCATCAAAATTTTCTTGTGATAAAGGTATTAACCCGAGAACGCCTTTCATAGCATTGGCGTATAATAGTTACAAAATGTTAAACTTTGGTGTGAATTTCGCATGTTTACTGAATCTATAGGGTCATACTTGACGAGTTATTTGGCCATTAATCCGTAACATGCGGTTAATAGTATCCGAATATCGAATTTGTATTTTAGATGCGTTTTTGCCACTCGATTGAAACAGAAATTTGACCCAAAACTACACATTTAGTCACAAAATCCCATACCAAATTGGATGTATTTAAATAGTCCCGTTTTCGAGTTATCGCTTTACATGCTTCTAAAAGTACAGACCGGCAGACAATCAGCCCCTTGTTGCATTTGCCTCAAAATTTGGTATCCAGTCTATGGATGTTAATTTTACGCACCAGATTTTATCTATCTAGATCTCCACGTTTTGTGATTATCGTGTTAACTTATAGACGGACAGATGGACTTCCTCTGAAAGGTATTTGCTTAAAATTTATAGAAATCTAAAAATTCGATATAATGGCCATATACCAAATTTCATCCATCTGGCACAAAGAGCTTTTTAGCTATCTTTGTCATAGGCAGGCGAACATTTTCCAAAAATGTGTTTTTCCAACTCTGGGAGGTCTAAAACGTGGAGATTCGTCGATATCTCGAGTTCAAGTTTTTTGACTATTACAATACTTTTTCTATACTTCATACACAAGAAAGAAAAAATAATGGTAATAGTAAATAATACATTTTTACTTTAAGAACCACTCAGTGAAACTTTGGATCCTTCGTTATAGAATACTTCTTTCCAACTTGTTTTTTTCCTTCTCTTTTAATATTTACTTTCTTTGAAAAACGCGCGCCCGCCACAACAACCCTTCAACCCAGCACCACTTTGTGTCATTTACCTCATGTTTTTCAGGGTAGGGACGCAAGCTTTGGGAGACACATGGCGTAAAATGGGCAGCAACTGGGCGAACTTATCTTTTTGACAGAATACTTCGTCTGAGCCCCCCAGTAATTGAGGTCCGGAACAGCAGGGGGCACCCTGCGCGGCGGGTGACGTTTTGTGCTCCCACAAAATAAATTTCACGAGCGACAACCAGACAAAATTGGGCGTCGCGACATTTCGTCTCATTCCCTGCAGTGCGGATAAAAAAACGATGAAATTTTTTTATTTGAATTTTAGTGTCAGCATTTCTGTTTACATTGTCAGTAAGTCTTTTGTGTGTGGCACCAAGCGTCTGCCTCCCTTACAGGTTGTTGCACAATCGTTCTCATTTTCTAAACGGCTGAGTATTCAATAAATAGTTATTTTATAAACTTAAAAATAAAAAATAAAAAAAACAAGGAAAGTTGAAACTCTTATCTGAAATATCGTAACATTGATAATGTTTTATATTGATAACATCAGCCATTATTTCTTATGTGTAATGGTGTTTTTTTTATTTGCCCAATTTACATAAAGCCCTGTTAGACCAAAACGTTTAAGTTTACAATCTTTATAAATGCTTTCAATCATATACAGAATTCTTTTTCTGCAAATTATTTTATACATAAAACTGCAATTTTATATGGGTATTATTTTATAAGTAATTTTATGTAGCTATAAAATAATATATGTATAACATAAAAGCACTTTATTTATAAATTCTTTTTATAATTTATGTATAAAATGAAATATATTATTTTATATGTAAATTATTTTATTAAAACAAGATTTTAAAAATCATCCATTTTTTCGAAATGTGTTAAAGTCTTATTTAGAAGCATACTGTAAAATTTATTTATTTTTGCTTAGTCACTTGAGAGTGATTAAGAAGTTCATATTGATTATCCATAATTTTGCTGTTTTGTTGTATAAGGTTATGTATTGGACAGGCATTTTTTCAAAATTGACAACTTAAATTAATTTTTAAATAATTATCCGCCTTTGGCGACCAGCATATTCGAAAAAATTAATGACTTTTTAGGATACTAAACGATTCATATGGAATGCATTTTTGATATAAATTTCAACATATTATTTGATATGAGTAAAAAACATGAATTTAATTAAATAAATATACTACAAATTATTGCAGAAATGCTTGCAAATTAAAAGGTGTAAATACTTTGAAATGAAAGCGGAAATTTAAATCCTTCCTCACAGTTTATTTTTCAAGCAATTTTTAGAATTTTCATTTTAACATTGGCAAAACAGTTAAGTGAATAGCTTCATGGATGAGTTTGAATTTCACTGCTACAGAATCTGTATCAATTTAAATTTTAAAAAATATACTAACAATAAAGAAAAAAATTGCAAAGAAATGAAATTTATATCATTAAAAGAGTAATATTTTTTTATCATAGTGCGAAAATCTTTTTTGTGAGGCTATATTTTTTAAAGATATGAACATTAATTTCCACAGGAAGTCATAGTGACTGGTAAAGTCTATTTGGTGATGGTAAAGTCTATTTTCGCGTTCGATTAAACTTCCTATTTAATGCTATGTCTATTACCTTAACTTGGATCTTTTTGTTAACACGAAGAACATGATTTTAACAATTCTGCCATCGAGCACTTAATTCAAAAACAGAAAGCCTAAATAATTATAGATAACACTTAGATGACCTACATAATCATAACCAATAATTAGATAGACTTAGATAACAATTTGTTATGTGTTATTATCATTAAAATTGTAGATTTATATTAAATTTTGGTTCCAACTAAGAAAAAAAAACGAAAATATCTAAAACGAAAATATCTAAAACGAAAAACCGCTTTTCTTCACTTTTAGGAACATTTATTATAATCACTTATCAAGGAAATCATAAAAACTTCAGTTAATTTTTAATTTAAAATATAATTTAATTTTGAAAAAGGAAACCCTTTATTTTATTTTTATTTTTTTGCACGGGCTTATTATCCAAGAAATAACTATGTGACAAGTTTGGTAGCCCTACGTTTAAAAAGCTGCCTTTAGAGCAATTTGAAGGATTTTTTTTTACTTCATAATGTCATTTGGTAGCATAATTTATAGATATTATTTATTCCATAAAAATCATAATTCAATAACAAATAAATAAATTTATAGCAATTATATACTGCAAGATTATCTTGTATCCCACAGAATTTTTGTTGTAAAGGCGATCAAATAATATTCGACCTGACATTTGGTAGAAAAAAATCCACCGCCATCATTGCCAATTTTATCGCCAAACTTTCATACAATTTTTTTATAAGACTGAAGTGAATTGATTTCAATTAATTAAATAAAAGTACTGCTTATAAAATAACTTTTTATTAAAATTAAATTTTATCTATTGTAATTAATAATACAATGTATCCTTTTTAATTCTAGTAATGGTACATATAAACTGTGTATATAAATAACACTTAGCTTATGACGGCGAATTAGAAAGCTTTTAAGCCGGAATCAATCAGCAAATGGGAAATGTGGTAAACCGATCTTGAAGCTATAAAAAATGTCTGAGGAACTTTAGAACTTTTATTTTAAAATGTAAACTCGAAGAGAGTGATTTTTGCTTTTGTTTCAAAATGATGTTTCTGGAAATACTCCTATCCAATTTCGCCCTTCGTTTCTGAGAATTCCATTTGTTTTTTACCATTTAAGTAATTGCATAGGTACTTTTTTTTTCTCATCAATAGATGAAAGCACCTTCTCAAATATTCGTGTAGTTTCCATTTTCAGCAGAGAATAAGAAAATGTATTTCTTGAAAAGCTTATCTGATGTTAGACTGATGCTTCTCTCGTCTTTTTTTTTCCGCTATATTATCACGTTATTAGTGGAATCAACTGGAGTTCTTCTTTCCATTTTTTCGTATATTTAAACGATTCAGCGCATGTTGCGTAAACTTTGTGGTATTTCAGTTTCTCGAATACGAGATACGCAAAAAGAAGGAAGTATAATCATCAAAGAAATCAAAAACGAAATTTCGGCGAATCTTCCTTTTCCAGACATGAATGACTCCGAAAAACACATTTTTAAAATTATGCATGTCTGTGGACACAGCTCAAAAATACTTTGAACTAGACGGAGGACATTTGTTGTGTTATCCTGCTACTAAATGTGAAGATTTCTACAGAATTGATCGTTGGTTGTTTAAGTCCAAATTTAATTTTTAAAAAAAAAAGATTATTTTGATTTCAAAATTGCAAACTAAATTGCCTTCATGTTAATTGCTGTTTTTGAGTTATGACATTCATATTCGCAGGGATTTAGTTAAAACTTACACCTGCTTTTGACGAATTAAGTGCAAATTAAAGCATAGTGAGTTTGAATTTTGTTGCAAATATTATATGCCAAATCCCATCCCTCTGACTTACTAATTTTCAAATAATCTCGTTCAAATTTGCACTAATAAACAAATCAATAGTCAGTCAACTTGACGAATTTTCTCCAAAATTAAATCTACAATTCTGCGTTTAATTTCTTCTTCATACTCTGTTAAGATTTTTTAAGCATGAAGGAATGAGAGTTCGGAAGTATCTGGGTGCTTCTTTTTCTAGATTTTCTTACTTGAAATGAAGCTTAAATTAATTAACTTAAACTACTTTTAATTGATGTGTAGCTTTCTTAAAAAGTTTCTTCTCCAGTCATTTGATTGTTGTGGTTTTTGACACCTTTCCATTAGCAGGTACGTCATTTAATGGAAATTTCGGACGCTTTCCCGCTAGCTAAAATAATGAAGCCAGTTTCCAACTAGCACCATGTTGTAGCCAAATATTGGCGGCAGCGTAATAACAAAAA
>JAPMOR010110649.1:59508-74462 GCA_026543865.1 Argiope aurantia | reverse complement strand
CATACAAATAGCAAGGTTTATAAAAGCATAAATAATGTTTGACATTAGTTTCTTCACTTTTTGAAAACAAACAATAAATTTATCAATATTTTTACGAAGAGGATTTTATTAAGAATACTATGCTTATCAATATTTCTAAACTTGCTAAAGAAGCAAAAAATTATTTTCTGAAAAAAAAAAAACATAAAATGCGTTTATAGCCAAGTGAAAAGAAAGCTCTTTTTGACTTCACTGCACAGCAAACTAATAGAGTTAATACCATAAACTTTTCTTCAAAAGTAGTTAAGATAAGAAACTCACTTGATTTTATATTTTCCCATTCATTTGAATGCACTTTTATATTTTTAAACCTGAAAGAAAATATTGTTTACCTTGCGTTTTTTCATGAATTTCGTTCATTATGATTTAGATTATAAAATATTTTTTGCTAGTTAAAGAACTTTTCTGATGAAACTTCTTTAAGAATTTCATAGTAATTTATTTTCATTATTCTAAAGGATTTAAGTAATTTCATTTGCCATATATTAGGTTAATAATGAGATAAAATTAAAAACGATTATATAAAATAGTTACAATTGGCTATAAATAGAAAAACGTTAATGGAATTTATTAAAATAAACTATTTAAAAAATTTTGATTATTAATTAAAAACAATGAAGCTTTAATTCAGAAACATTATTGATTTTTAATTTATTTGTAGTCAAAATGGAAAAAGTTATTAAATCATACAATATAATTTAAAGAAATTTTTTGTAACAAGAAAAAGCTTCTAAGTAATTGAAATTATCTGATATGACTAATTATATTTCAAAAATGTTTAAGTGTCTTTTCATAAAAAAATAATAACAGCTATCAAAGTGCTAGATTGCAATTTTGAAGAGTGAAATGATTACTCCCCACGCACCTTTTCTTGTAAAATACACCAATTACTGCATGTACCATTTGTAACAGTATCTACAGCAAGCTGTCTGTTATAGATATTATTACAAATTTGCAATATAATTTTCCTTCATAATATGTTTTATAATACGGGGAAAATATTTTCACATATATTTAATGGATGCTATATCAGTAGCCAAGACTTTGGAGATAATTCTACCTATTATTTACTTAGCGATGAATTTGCTGTCTTTTACATCCAAAATGAAAGTTCACAAAAATACAAGAATCATAGCAATATCACACAAAAACTTCTTCAGAATTTTTTATTTCGTCTTATGGTGACTAGAAAAAAGCGAGACAGTCTAATAAATTCTCTCTTTTTGGAGTTTTGACAACAAAGCAAGATCTTTAGTTATTTTCCATGTTCTGTTTTTTGTTTAGCAATTTTTTGTGTGCTTGTATTCATACCTTCTACAAATGCCTGTGTGCACCTCGACTGTATTTTCGCAACCGACTGTATGTAACAAAGCGTCGTTACCAGCTGCCCAGCTTGTTCGATTTCAAACCATGTACCCATTGGAGGAATTTTGTAGCAATATGTTACAAAAGTGCTATATGACATTAGAGAAACCTATTTTCAAAACCCCAGTCTTAAAATAAAGCTCTAGAATTAGAAAGCTCGAACAAATTTGATCTGTCTGTTCTTCACCTTCCTACTAGACTCGGAAAACTATCCATATAAAGTTTATCTGTTTCATTTATTTTACTTAATTTAATTGAAGGAAGCTAAACAACCCTAATTCGGTGCTGCATTAATGATATATGAAGCTTTCGGTCGCCAAGAAACTTTTCTCAAACACTCCGAATCTCTCCACAAATATTTAATTCTGATGTAAAGGAACGCTAACATTAAATTGGAATAGCTTTCTCAAACGTCTTCGATTCCCACAGCTTTTAGGAATTAATTATAAAGCTCATTTAATGAATTTAGTGAATTTTCTGGAAAAGACGTTCATTTAGAGATTCCAAATGATTAAATTGAGAAATGGAATGAAATGAAATTCAAGCAGATCCTCGTCCTCTATATATGACAATACGGCAATGTCAATAAGAAACTGGAGGAAACTCCATTCAACAACTGATTAAACATTTCAGTTTAAAGATGGGCACAAGCTCTAAAATTAGATGAGATTATATATCCATCTAATTCAAAGACAGTGGAAATGAATGGGAAAAAATTCATTTCCCTATAATTCCACAGCAATTTAAGAAATACAGATAATTGCAACAAGGCAAATTATCGTCTGTTCATGCAGAATTATTTTCACACTAAACGTTTTTCGATAGTTGTAATAATTTAAAATTTAAAAATTAAAAAATGATTTTTATACCAAACAAACTATTTTAAATCTTAACATGTTATATTGTGTTGGAAAATTCCCATCATTGAATAATTAAAGACTAGTCAACAATAGAAATTAAAATGGAGGAAAGACTTGTCAATAGTAATTTTTAAAGCATCTTATTGGAAAGGCAAAATTAATTGCTTGATCGAAGCTAAATTGATTTTTTTAACATCTATAATGTGATATCATCATCTTTATCTTGTTCGACATGATTATTACAAAAATATCAAATTCAAACATTCAGGTTTATTTCATTTCGCGAGTGATCATACAATAAATTCCTGACAATAAGTGAAAAATTTTATTTGCATGCTTCAAAATGCACACAAACCTGATAAGTTAAAATCTGTTATATAGGGACATGTTAGCTTTAGTTAATTGATTTTTTACATTTAAAATGAGCATATATATCTAAAACAACACAATCATATTTAATTTGATTGTGTTAATAATTTAATTGTGTTAATCATAATAATTTAGTGATTATTGTGAAAATTTCTCATGATAAAGATCTCTACTATCAAAAATAATAAAATAAATAAATTTTGTTTCAATACAGTTTCCAAGATCACAATTTTTTTTAAAGTGTTTTAATGCAATATGCTTAAAATCTCACTCAAGGTAGCTAAATACTTAAAAAGTCGAGCTTTTGCAAAATTATGAATTTTTTATTTTATATTCTTAATGTTTGAACAGTTTTCGGCATAAAACCATCAGAATTTTGTTTCTAAGTCTATTTTTTGGGAATTTATACCGATTTTTATATTCCATTTATATATTTTAATGTTATATTACATCTTTAGATGCTATTCTATCAAATTGTTATCTTTGATAAACTTTTTTTACTAAAAACCACATAAATTAAAATTAATGTATATTTTTTATTAAGATTTGCTATAATAATTTCTCCATATATTCTGTAGTGTCTGAACTAGAGAATAAGTAATCTATTTATTTAGAAATATTTCCTAGTTTTAGTGTTTCTCAATGTGAAAAAAAATTCGTGTTATTTATCAGTTGAACCCAAATATTTAAAGAATGGTTAGAAATGTAACTTACTTTTTAGTTCAGGAGCTAGATAATATATTTCTTACCCTACTGCGAAATTCTAAACAAGTCATTTGATAAATCTATAAATTGAAGGAATTTTACTTTATACCTCTTTTTCGCCAAAAAACTTTTATTTCTACCTTTTAACCCTTTCTAAGGCCGTGGGAAGTATGCTTCCCACTAAATTTATCGATCTTTGTATGAAATTATGTAGGTTGGCATAAGTTCTGACAATTTTTTTTTAAAAGACAGAAACTTAGATGCTTCAGTTCTTTATCTCACACAAAATTATGCGTCTTGGTTTGTCACTTAATTATTAATTAACCACATTAATTAATTAATCAAATTAAATTTATCTAATAAGCTAAATGAATCCCTTTTCTTATTCCAATTTCAAGCCTAAAAATATTTTAACAAAATATGACTACAAAAAAATGGCCCTTTAAAGGGTTAAAAAAACTATTGACTCTTAACTGGTATATTTTGGTTTCATATGTGTTTTTCAATCATTTTTATGAAAATATTCAAAAACATAAAAATTTTCGAATGTTTTCCAAAAAACTATATTCCGAACGTAGTAACATACCTCAATCTATTCAAGTTGAAAACAGCCAAGGGAACTAAACTTCCTTTTTCCAATATATTTCCTTTTAACTCTCTGACTTATGTTTGAAAGTTTTAATTTGATCACACATAAAATTTAATTAATGAATTATGATTGTACAATTGTTATCAAGATTTTTATTAAAGGCTGTTCAAGATAGACCATACAAAAATTTTTTAGAGATTGCATGGGGACCGAACTCAAATTTTCAATGATGCAAGTATGAATTTCAAGCTCAAATCATTTTGAATATCAAATCGACATCGAAAATTGCATATATGGAAAGTAGATGAAAAGGTAACCATCAGCTGTTTAAAAAAAATTAACTATGTAGCCTATATCTTGCAAGGTCTTTCATTTCTCATTCATTTATAGCTATAATTGAAACATATATTTATACATTTAATCAAAAGAACAATCATCAATGAAAAAGTAATCGTTCAGCATAAAACAAAATAATATTTTTTGGATAATTCTTTAGAAGCTTCTTTACCTAAAAATTAAGTTTAATTCCCTGTGAGAAAATTTTTTTTTATCATATAACTAGATGATATGAATATCACAGATTCAAAGATAAATAAATCTCGTCCTCGAACAGAAGTACAAATGTCTATCTTAAACTTGAGTTTTTTTTATTAAATTATGTTTTTAAAATATGAGATTTTATGACAAAATGATCTGCTAAAATTTTAACAAAAATATAAAATGCCCTATTATTACTGTTCTGCCACTAATATTCACTCATTTTTTGCACAGTTTTAGTTCTTCTTTGCTCAAATTGCTAAAATTTAAGCTAAGTTTCTCTTGTATAGTAGTGGCTTGCTGTAAGGTCTCAAGTACAAGACTACCGAAATGCCGCCATGCAAGTAAGTGAGTCTGGTGCAGAAAATCAGATACCGTGGATCAAACGATGCCAGACTACTGGTTTAACTTGGAAACATGCAGAGAGGACCAACGTATTAGAAATTATCCTTATCATCTGACCAAAGCTCAGAATCATAAGGTCCGTTTCAAAATAACATAGGTTTTGCTTCAGAGCTGGATATTAATATAATTAAGTTAAGTGAAATCTTTCACTAAATTATATTTCTTCATTCTGTGAAGTTTCAAACGTTCTAAATTAATTCTGGAAGCTGTACATACATCATTTTTTTCTCCAGGTATGAGTTAGTTAACTTTACTATCATGTGAAATCGTTTCACAGATTTCATCAAACTGCTATTTTTGTGTAACAATAATAAAATAATGTACTGATATACTACAAAAAAGTAATTTAGTGAACGATAATCCTTGATTAAAATTAGTTAATTTTTTTTTTCTTTTATGGATAACTTAAGACTTGAGACAAGTATTTGAAGTACCTTATCACGTGTTTAAATTCTCTAATCCATTTCCTAAATATATAATCCCTAAATATTCTTTAAAAATACCAATTTCCCTGTGAAATAAATTTGGAAGTTTAAGTTTCAGCTAAGAGCTTCTATTTTAAAATGAAATGCTCTAAATAATTAAAAACAAATTTAGCTTTTTATAAGTGCTTGCATAATGTTTTTGTTAGATTCTAATTTAAAAAAGGAAGCTTCCTCAACTTTTAACACTTTCCACTCTTAATATACTTTTCGTCCATGAAATAACAGTTTTAAATTTTCATCAAAACTTATAAAATCTTGATTTGCCAGAATTTTTTAATAATTTTTTTAAAAATATTTTTGAAATATTATGTTATGTTAATGATCAAGGAATTGCTTAGTCAGAACTAGTTTTTGTGACATAAGCAGCTCTTAATGACCTATACCATAAATTAATCAATATTAAAAATATTTGATCACAGATCACCTAAATCACAGATTCTTAATTTTTCTGTAATTTAGTTTTAGTTATATTAACCTCCTAGGGTTGTATTTTGACTGACCTCGTTACTCTGAACCGCTGTCAGATGACGAGGGTGACACTTGAGCTGCACCACCCTCTTCAAACTTCCGCACCACACCAGGGGAAGGACATTTGGCCGCGATGGATTTAAAAATCAGTCTGTAATATTGAACGGTAAAACAAAGCAACGAATTATACGAATATATAGGCACCCTCTTTTTCATGTTTTTAAATATGAATATTAAGAAATAGTCATATCACGTGTTAACAGCACTCGAAATGTTTTCTATTTAAAACAATTATCCGATTACCTCTCGCATTACATTACTAGAGAAAAGGGGCAATTTATAAAAAACTATTTGCCTATAATCTGAGGGATTACTATGTTAAAGTTGATCTGTTGAAGATGAATTTATAAATACAATAAAAATAATATTATTTTAGAGATAATAGTAATAGATCTAATTTTTGTAAATTCCAATTTTTAACCCTTTTTACGACCTCTGGCCCAACCGGCAGTATAAATTCTATCTTTCTTGTTTCAGACGAAGAGTGTAGGATCTATAACGAGTTATTATCAGGATGCTCTCATTTTACATCTTGCACCCTTCATTTGAAGCAGAAATCGGCCACCCAGTAAAGAATTTGCTCAGCACATTGGTTCAATGGTTCAGATCAGTAGTGAAAGGGTTAATATAGAGGATATTAAGAAAAATTATTTAGAGCAACCAGGGATTTGATCTTGGGATACTGAGTGCAAGAGTATCTAGTTACCCCAAATTACTAAGTTAATATATATTTGTAATCACCAACCTGCAAACCATCGATACCGAACTAATATCACCTAATTCAATGGTATTGTTGTACAGTGGCAGAAAAGGCAAAATCTTTTGGTATATGCAAATCGAAAGTGGTCCTGATCCAAAATTTTATATGTTGCGATAATAAAAGAATAAAAAATAAAACAAAATATGGTCTAATTATATCACTGATTTATGAACTAAAATTACGAACTATTCGTTTTTCATTATTGCTGCGATAATAAAAGAAATTCCTTCATATCATGGCTTTCATTGCCATGATCCAAAGTATGATTGTCTTCTTTCTGGCGTTTGTGTTCTTGATAAGAAAATACCTTCTGTGTCATGTCTCCTATCTCCTTCGTCAGAAATGGAACTCAGTATCTTGAATGATCTTTACATTAATTAGGATCATCTAAAATTTTATGAAAATTATGTGAAATGTGCCGTAGTAAATAAGTACAACATCACTAGATTGCTATTCATTCATATTGAAATTTCTGCATACTACGAAATAAAAGTTGAAATAAAATTAAACCTCAAGATTAGAATAAATATTTTTACTATAATTTTAACAGCAGCAGAAAGGCGCGACTGAAACATTTTATGAAACAATTTATTTGAATTCACATAAAAAATTATAGAAATAATTTAGCAGTAATTAAGTAAACATCAATGAAAAAAATCATTAATTATATTTTAGATAATACTGAGCATTTTCTTTCAATTATTATTTCAGGAGTTAATGACTAAAAACTGAGCCAGAGCGCCGAATTTTGGTTTAATTATTGTAATTTAATTAAATAGTATGCAAAAATAATTAATTTTGATAGCTGAAAAAGCACAAATGATATAGAAATGAATTCTGCCAATTTCATGTCTTTAATATTTACAATTAAGGAAGAGTTCTTATGACAAATAAATTACAAGATGCATATATTTTCTTCTTTATATTACATATAAATACTTAAAAAATGCATCTTTATTTTAATGCCTTGAAGTAGTATTAAATATAATAAATTACTGAGATAAAATAAAACATAACTCAACTTTCTCCTCTAGGAAAATTGGATTTTCTAGAATAGAAATGCGGAAAAATTGTGTATTTCATCATAACAGTAAATTTGCATTCAGTATACTGGCGATAATAATCTTCATACATAACATTTGAAGTCATCGTTATGTGCATATATAAACAAAATTACCGAAAATTGAAGTCTGCGTGCAATATTCTGAGACGGGATTACCAATTTCTCTCTAATCACTCAAATAAGTAAAGGTTCTATGTGATAAATAACAAATCTAACTGGAAAAAATATTCAAGCATTTACAAAAATTCGTCATTTTTTTTATCAATGTAAGCATAATATTAATTTTTTTTTTAAATAAATATCAAAATTAAATAGTTATTTTCGAATTACAAAACTATAAAATATTTTCTAGTAAATCCATCACTTTCCAGAAGAATTTATATCTTTCTGCATATCAGTTGTTTAATAATTAGTCAATTATTTTATCAGCTCTTGAAAAAATTTGCATCCCTTTTTTTTAAGTAGCTAATATCAAAAAATATTAATAATAATAATACATTTTAGCTACTGTGCAGTAGTGTTAACATAATAAATTATTTTTTAATTCCTGTAAATTACTGAATAAACTATGACAAAGTTAAAACCACTTTTGAAAGATAATATATCAAATAACTAAATTCCACATAAACATTCTTAGCTAAATTTAAAAATAGAAATAAAAATGCCTATTAAATTGCTTTATAATACTTTTGTTCTAATAAATCATTATTGATTCGTTAAATATTCCTAGACAATCTATGACAGAACTAAAATTATTTCTGGTAGATAATAAATCATATGCTAAATTCGGCGTACACATTCTCATTAAAATTTTTTTGCTACAAAAATTATCAGTTTTATTTATTATTTATCATTATTTAAGCCTATGACGTCAAGGATCATTCAGGTTTATTGATCGAATAATCAATCATTTTTGACCATTTAATTCTACTTCTAAAACTCCTAAATGGAATTTTATTTATAGACTGCGGAAGATTCAAAAATTCCACAGCATATCCATTCCGTCCTAACAAATTACATTTTAGTGATAAATCCTAAATTTATTCGAATGCAAGTTTCCTTTTCATTCTTAGTCATTTTTATGTGTTTAGTGTTTATCAAAACTATATTTAAATACAAAATCTCTTAAATACCTTCAATTCGCTATATTCTCTGACATCTAAAACATTTATCTACTTTATTCACGATGTAGCAAATCTTCTAAATAGAACGCTAAGCGGTTTTATCAGTGGTTTGTGGTCAAAATCTTAGCGAGAACGCAAGTTGAAACCGTTATATAGATTTGTCCCATCCTTTTGTTTTCTCCTTTCACTAAAACATTGATTGGTAATACTTAACTTAGATTATGTGGGTTAAGGAAATTTCCAGTAGATTGTCAGATAATAAAGGGGAAGCATTCCAGACAAGCTATTGGACTATTAACTCTAAATGAAATGGCACATAGTGGCTAAAGATTAAATGTAATGAAAGTGTAAATAGGACGTAGAATGAAAAATGCTCTGACGTGCTCTCAGTATTGCTAGTATAGAGAAAGAATTGTTTCCATTAAAAAAAAATTCGAATTTGAGATTTTAACGAATATCCAGGTTTACACCTCATTCAGTTAGAAAAACACGTTTTTTTTTGGCATTATATCTATTTATCTAATTGTCCGTCCGCATGTTTATTTGTGAGTATGGTACTACGGTAAGCGTTGAGCTAGATGGGTTAAATTTAGTATACGATCTTCAGACCAAATTTGTACATTTCTGTTAAATTTTCAACGAAATCCATTCAAAGAAAGTCTGACTATTTGGCTGTTCACATAAGAGTAAGTTCAATAATTCATTAACTTCAAAACAAAGGGATGCTAGATGAATTAAATACAGTACCCAGGTTTAACATCTAAAATTTAAAAAAATGACAAAGCATTGACCGCCCGTTAATCTGTACTGTCAAACACACACACACACATATATATATATATATGTATGTATGTATGTATGTAATGATATTTTAACTCTAATTTCAATTTGATTCATTTTCAAGATTTTATCTTAACTTTGCCCATAGTAACTTTATTCTAAAATATTCTCTTATTTCGTGATCCAATTCCACTGTCTCTACTTAATTAATTCAAGAGAAGCTTTGTTGAATTGCAGAGTCAGCTAAAAGTCTAATTTTCACACGCTTGGCGTGAAGGGGTAAAAAACAGTCCAGTAAGCACATTCTTTTTTAAAATATCCGCTGGAATCTCTTTTGCGATATCTGATTAGTTCTATAAAGACATACTGTCGTTAGAGGATTTTACACCAGAGTTTTCTTGATGTGCGCAACTATTTCAAATTTCTGCCTCTTGGAATGGGACAGAACCAGGTCCTGCTTTATTTCGGAGAGATTTGTTTTTGTTTGGTCCTTTATGATTTAAATGTCAGTTCTGAATAATTTTTGTGCAATAAACACAAATAATCTTTGTGCAGTAACTACACAAAAAATCTTTGTGCAATTTTTTTTTCCAACTGATTCATCGTTCATGCTGTATTGACTGTGCACAGCGGAATCAATAATCTTTTTTTATGAGTGTAACGATAACATTAAGAACAAATGCAAGAGAATTATTTTATCTATTTGAATAAAGCCAATTTTTTAGAGTAGAGAATATTATTAGGTTCATATTAATAATAAAGTTTCAAACTATTAACTATCGATTCCAGCCTTCCCGAGTAAAAAACGTTGCTCTGAAAGGCCGAGGTGACCTTATGGTCCTTTGTCCAGGAAAGTCCAGGTGTGCGTCGAAGGTCCCAGAGCTTGGCGACAAACTTGGCGACCATTTTGGCGACTTGGCGACGAATTTGGCGACTTTGGCGCCAAAATAGATAATACCCGAAACTTCGAGAATTTTCCCGATCCGTCCAGTAGGAACCGAGATACACCTCGAACGTTCCTGATTGGTTGAGAGGCTTCTAGCCCCGCCTCCTGAGACCTATAAAAGGAAGCGGGCGCCGCTGCCAAAGAGACGACGGAGTAGTCCGAAGACGGAGCGGAAAAGCCAGTAGTCCGAGTTCGAGAGCAGCGAAGGTAGAAGTCAGTAATCCGAGTCAGAGTCGGAGAAGTAGAAGACGGAGTAGTCGGAAGCGACTGAGTCAAGCTAGTGCTGAACTGAGCTGTGCGCTACTGTCTGCAGGAGATTCTGGTTGTATGCTGCTGTGTGTGCTGTTGTATGCTACACGTCTCGGGTGAAGATAATCGTCTTCTGTGCTGTATATAGTTGTCGCTTTTGTGCTGTCCTGTGTGTCTTCGTGTAAATAAACGTCATTGTTTTATTTTCTACTGCCGTCTGCTGATTGAGCGTTCTACACACCATATCACTCCCACTATCCAAACGAACCCCGTTAAGAAAATTTCGTAACAATATTTTTTTGAAATCCTTTACCTCAACAAATTTTTCCACTTTATTGATCCAACAATCAATTGTTGTTTTTTTTACTTCAATTTCATCCCTGAAATTTCAGTAAAGAATCCTATTCATATATTTTAGCTGTCACAAAATTTTCTATTACACAGCAAAATGTAAAATAAGTGTATTTTGCATTTTCCCTTATATCAAGTGATACAGAACGGGAGAAAGCCATATTTTCTTCAGTAACTTTTATGTTTTATGCTCAGCACGAAATTATCTATAAAGCCTTATAAGCTCTAACAACTCGTAAATTCCTTTCTGAACATAAAACTAATATCTATCCATTTGATTACCAAAGAAATTCTCTGTCGAGAAGTCTAAGCTATTTTATCTGCTCTGTGTAATCAAGCTTTTAATAAGAATACTCGACCAAACAGATACTTGATCTTTACTATAAATCTGTCCTTGTTTTTTCATATTGCCTTTTATAGAAATATCGGTTATCAATTTTTTTTTTAATCGTGTGAGAACATGATGTTGTTAAGGTTTGAGGTTTTTGAAGTTGCAAAAATGAATGGCAGAAAATTGGCAATTTGTCGCTTTTGAGGTATTAATTTTTCGCTTTTAGTGTTATAAGAAAATGATAAAGAAGGCGACTTATTTATTTTTAACGATATATTTTGCGGCTTGTCCGCCAAGTAATAATTATAATTACAATTTTTTTAACTATCAATTTTTCTTAATAGTATAAAAAAGTTTAGAAGCTCAAACAATTTTGAGATGGGGGGATCATCGTTTTTCTAAAAGTTGGCGATTGCAAAATACAATACAATAGTCACATGATCATTAAAAACCATATTTCGCAACCAAAAAAATCTAGCTTTGAAATAAAATTTTGAATCTCAAACTATTTTGAGATTGGAAAATAAAAAAATAAAAAAAAAAAATTAATGAAATCTACGATTGCAAGTTTCAAGTTATCATGTTATGAGAACATTATTATTTTTAAGCCATTATTTATCTTAATTAATTTAAGTCATTAACCAGTTTATACCGGTTTACGAGTGTTCCAAAACTTTTTTGCCAGCCAAGAAAAATTTTAAAATGAAAATTGCCATTTATGCTTTATTCATTGCCTACGCGATGCCGAGCTTAAAAATATTCACTGCCTACGCGATTTCGAGCTTCAATATTCATTGCCTACGCGATTTCGAGCTTCAAAACTTCCTAAACAAAACAACATCATGTTCTCACATGATAATAAAACATCATTTTCCAAATGTCGACACATTCGTAATCTGATAGTCTCGTAATTGTTTCAAACCAGTTTAAACTGGTTAATGACTTACATTAAGATAAACAATGACTTAAAAATTAAATGTTCTCACATGATAACATGAAATTTACGATAGCAGATTTCAATTTGCGTGTGTGAATGTGTAATCTTTCCTTGATTTTTAGAATGTCTTTCCAAAACAACATGAGATACTTAATGAATGTCATGGCTGCCTAATAAATTATTATCCTTATATAAATACAGGCACTGCTGCAAGAGTTAACATTAATAGAATAATGGTGCAGGGAGAAATGAAATTACTGAATTCTCTTTCCTAATTGATAATATTTTGTTCCATATCGCAAGATGAAATTGAACTTTGTTAAACTTTCCCTGTAACTTGTGAATGTCATATTGAAGTGAATATATGTTAAAATTCAAAAGGATTGCAATCAACTACAACTACCTCATAAAGAAGAATGAGAAGGTTAAGAAGGTAGAAGTTTAACATATCACAGGAAAACTAGAAATTTCATTTGTCTTTTTTTAATAATTGGACTGCGTGACTGTTCTTATCCCTCAGGCAGCATCCAAATAATAATTCATTTCACATAAGAATTTGTAACCATTAAAGTCAATAGAATTTTCATGAAAAACATCAAAATATGGAGTAAAAATACAAAATAGCAATTTTATTAACTTAAGCTGTTAAATCGACTTTGTAAGTCGACCAATTGACTCTCCTACCCGCCACGAAGGCACACGCATTTAAACCATAACGCTTAATGACTGAACCGCCGCAACAGCAAAACTGGAAGGAGTTATGGTTGAGTCCTAAGGGCCATCACTGGTCACGGTACAACACTCCCCGAAGGAAGTACGTCCCGTCATCAATAGGAGGAGTTAGATCCCTACCTATTTCTGCACAATCCAGGGTGGCGAGATCCAACCACCATGCCGGAAGCATCTCATCCTCATTTCGAGGTGCTCCCCCGAGGGACAAGCTGACCATGTAAAATTAACTATAAGTTTGCACCCGGGTAAGTTCCTAGATGAGGGGTGGGGATAGAAATTTTGATACTGATTCGTTTAAGTTAACATCTATTGATATGAAAGGAAAATATTAAGATTAAAAGTTGTATGTATTAAAAAAAATTATAAAACAGAGCGTAATAAATCTTAGAATAGCTATAGAATGTACTAATCTATTAATTGATTAGGAGTAAATTTTTAAAAGATACAACTAGATTCTGCTTTATTTATTTATTTTCGTATTTATTTAAGCGAAATTTTTGAAATTCCTGTTAGGTACGCGTTATGTAAATATAAATATCTGTTAAAAAGTTCAGTTTACGATCAGCAACATTTTTTGGAAAATCTCATTTTGTTGGGAAAAAGCAAATTTATCAGAAAATTTTTTAAAGTGCTTTTTTTAACTAGTAAGAATAATTCGTAAACCACATTTTTTGGGGTTATTTTTTATTCTATGAGAGCTATTCTACGATTTTCAAATTGTATGAAAATGGTTGATTTTCCAATAAAACGGCAAAAATAAACAAAAATGAAAGAAGTGTGTTGGTAGATCCTCGAAAGTCTAAAAAGTACTGTTCGCGAGTGTGGAGGTCATCAAAAAACGAATTCAGGCTTAAAAATTGAAACGAAATGTTAACTTCGATTTTAATTTTTATTACTTTTTTAAAAACATCGACCCTTATAATACCATTTGAAATCGTAATAGAAAATATAAAGAATATTTTTTTAGGTTCATAAATTCTGACAATAAGATAGATAATAAATAAGCATACTTATGAGTATTTTTCAACAAATTCGAATTTTTAAAAAATAATGCAGATAATTTGAAAATTTTACAAGTTATTCCTTTTTATTTCATACGCACCCAAGTGGAATTTCAAAACTTTCGAAAAAACTGTTTTATTTATAAAAGTCAAAGGCTTTGAGATGTTTTGTGCCAATAACCTTTCGGAAATCTAAAACGCAAAGATTCGTCAAAGTTTTGAGGTCAATCTTTTTAGGAATATCCTCCCTAAACATTATATATCAAAGGAATTTTAAAATTATTTTTAGGGAAAGAGGAGGTTCAAATCATGGAAAGATCTTCTCTTCTTTATTTTTCTATTGTTTTTTCAAACTGAAAACCCGACTCATTTATCCACCACACTTACTTTCTGAGAACGCTTGCAAATAATTGGAGAAAATTTGATAAACTTACTATTCCTCATTCGTATTTTTCAGGAACTTCTTATGCCCTCATTTCGATTGTTAGTTTTACAAAAAAAAAAAATCATTACTTTGAGTTTAAAAAGTCACTTTTCCAACAGAAAGGAAGCATTTACGGTAGAAACACTTTTGGCGATTTTAGAGAAACAATACTAACTCTTCAATTTACCAACTGAAAAATCTACGTTGTTCTTTGAATTAGATTATTGTTTAGAATACACTTGTGAATAAAATAAAAAGTTCTTTTTAATAAATGAATTAAAAACTTCATTAATGTATAGTTCTTCAGCTCAAATTTCTACTAAAGCATATGCGAGAATGAGCACTCCAAATTTAATACTTCTTTCTTCCTTACT
>JAPMOR010110649.1:46654-57461 GCA_026543865.1 Argiope aurantia | reverse complement strand
TAATTGAATAATAATAATTCAATAATTTAATTGAATAATAATAATTCAGGATTCTACATTCTTTGCAGTGAATAAATATTTTATATTCAAAGAGTTAATTGTATAGCGAAAAACACTTATGGGGCCATTCAGCAATAAGAAGATGTCTAGTAGCTTTTTATATGCTGTCTATTGCAATTATCAGTAGCAAAAGGCATATCTCAATTTCACACCTTCCTGAATTTCTTCATCCATACTAAAAACAATATTTAACGGATAGACGACTCCTTGTCACTTATTTGTCGGTAATACGATCTCTAGTAACTTTTCACGTACTGTCAATTCGTTTTGTCACTGGCAATACACGTGATAGCCATTTCTCATTTCCTAACTCCTTCAGTCATAATAAAAACAATTTTTAACGGATAAACGACATTACTTCACTTTATGAGACCATTCATAAGTAATATTAAATTCAAAACCGTTTTATATTCTGTCTGTAAGAAATGTCACTAGAGCTAGGCATATCGTTACTTCACACCTTCCTAAACTTCTTTATCCGTAAATAATAATGGATAAATGATTTCACGTTAAAACAAAATCGAATAAAAACAAAGAAATAAATTTCCCTTTCTCTGTGCAGTTTTGCAAATCGCCTTGAAGAAATATCATTAGTCATTTCAAACGACAAAGCTAAAAGACGAAAAAAGTAATCATTTGTTTAATGCATTAAAGTTAAGTATCCTCAGGAAAAGTTGGAATTTCCAGGACTTTTTTCCACCATTCTTCATTTTATTTTTTAGAATTCTCTTTGGAAAATCCAATTAAGAGCAGGAAAGAGTAGAAGTATCTAAGGCTGCACTTCAAAAATGCCTCTTAATTGCATTTTGCATTCAGTGCTTCAATTTCTTTTCGCATGTGGAATTTGAACAATTCTCGACATCGACTTGTAAATTCTAGTGACACTTTAAAGGAAAACAAATAAAAAATATTAAGAGAAAAGTGATCATCTAATAAATTAATAATTTATTCGAGAGAAACGCATTAGAGAAACATCAATAATCTGATCAAAGCAAATTTTTTCCGGTTTTGACGTTGTTAAAAAAATGAGGCACTGAACAAATAATGAGTGTCCATCAAAACTTTTACTGGATTAATGATTTCATGAATGGAATAAATGAAAAATTTAAGAGAAACTTTAAAAAATAAAAAGATTTAGTATATTTTACTCCATGGGTAACTTTTTATAAATTCTGCACCAATTTAATGATGTTAGTTTAGGACTTTTTAATGTGATTGATACTGCCTCGGTTTCATAATATTAGAGGCAAATGAATATTTAAAATAAATTATTGGCAAATGCAGATAAAAGTCAGATTCTAGCGCAAAATTGCACATCTTTTGATCAAAATCAATCTTCTATGACATGTAATCTGGTATAACACACCTTTCAATTTTTAGCTTAATTTAATAACTACTTATAACTACTTTTATAATTTTATTTTCTGATCGAATTAATTGATTTATTTGAATTTAATATCAACCTCATTGTGAAAGTAAGATGAAAGAAAAAAGAATTTTCAAGCTAAAAAGCGAACTGCAATTGCTCAATTATTGATGTTTCAAAAGAAAAAGAAAAAGTTGCAGAAAAATGCCATTATGTTATATGCAAAACAATCAAGACGGTCTAAAACGTGGAGATTTATCAAAATCTGGAGTTCGAAATTTTTTGACGATTACCATACTTCCTTTATATTACATATACAAGAAAGTAAAAAATTTATATTTTCAGTGACTTCAATATTGCTTCTAAGCAATATTTTCTCTAAGTAACAAATTTTTCAAAATATTTTAAGTATGTTTTACAAAATACTTTTTATTGCTTATAACTACAAATTATAACGATATTTTAAGATATATTTGCAACTTATGCTAAAATTTAGATATTTTTAAAAATTTATACATAAAACAGCTGATTCTTTCCTAAAACATTTTCAGGCTACTATGTAATGAACTAAAGGTTCGAATTTCCCTTTAAGGATTTTAATTACGATTAAAACAACTAATCTGGGGGCACGGCAGTGCCCCTGCCAAGTCGAGCAAAAACAAGCAGCATGGCCGTATAATCCTTTTCGCGAAACAGTTCAGGCCATTTTCGACCCCCTATAACTTCGTTGTAGATAAAACTAGAAATCTGAATTTTCAGTAACCAAGCAGGCATTATATAAACACTATATATTTCAAATTTCATTAAATTCGAACCAGTAGATTAAGAATTATAACTAGTCAAAGTTTGCGAATTTTGTCACTGACTGACTGACCGATCATCAAAACTCTAAGGCACTTTTAGCAGACATAGAAGCTTCAAATTTAGAATACAGTTAGTGTATAAATCAAGGAAAAACTAAAATATGCGTGTAATAATGGACGGATCGATAAATTTCTCGAAGTTTCGAGCATTATCCATTTTGTCGTCAAATTCGTCACCAAGCCGCCAAATGGTCGCCAAGTTTGTCACCAAGCTCTCGGATCACTGGCTTGGCATCCGACAGCATCCAATACAGATTACTATAAAATGGTCTTTCTTATGATGACACTATACGCACTGGGAAGCAAAATTACAGGTTTGTAACAATATCTAGTTTGAAATAATTCAATTTGAAGCAATAGAAGCTGCAAACGCAATGGGTGACTTTCAGAGAATCAATCTGGTAGAAGAAGAGCAAACTGATCTTCAAAGTATGATCACAAAACTTAATTCAATCAAAAAACAATCTTCGATATGATCACAAATAACATGGACACAACTGATAATAACGCTGACGTTTTACGCTGTTTTGTGAGTGGAACTGTTGGCACTGGAAAGAGCTATTTAATAAAAACACTGAAAGTTTGGGTTAAGACGTATTTAAACAAAAAAAGTGACAGTTAGTGCTCCAACAGGAATAGCTACATTCAATGTGAATGGATTGACTATATATTGACCATTGCAGCTGCCTGTAGAACACAAGCAAACACCGAAGTACAAGCCACTTTCTGATGAAGTGCTCCAAATTCTGAGATCAGATTTGAAAGAAGTAGTGTTGTTTATCATAGACGAAGTGTCGATGATATCCAATGTTACTTTAACATATATTCATTTACGCTTATCTGAAATATTCGACACAAGCGACGATCAGAATGGGGGGTTTGGAAAAAAACATCTTGTATTTTTTGGAGATCTCTTACAGCTTCCGCCGGTAAGAGAAAAGTCACCTTTTGAAAAATTATCAACTGCTGAAACTAACAAGTTGTTAGGTTCTCTCAGAATACCGAATGGATTGAACTGTTCATATACGATGAACTTACAATTAACATGCGACAGCTCAATGATTCTGACTTTGTTGAAATGCTAAATAGAATAAGATTAGGTGTGACTACACAAAAAGACCACGACTCACTCTCGATTAGATTAATAACTCTCAAATACAATTCAAATGAAAACAGATTAATTGAAATAATTGAACACCTCTCGAAACTTCCTGATGATACCGTTTGCATATTACCTACAAAAAATCTGTGTCAACAATTAAATACTGCAATGCTTAAATCTCTTCTACATCCCGAAATAAAACTTACAGCTGTAGATAGCATAGATTGCTCCAGATACCTAACAAAAAGAGCTCGTGAATACATAAAAAATATGAAGACGATGCTTCTATGACTGCAGGCCTGGAAGAGAACATAATTATAAAAATAGTAGCAAAAGTCATGTTAAGGCGAAATATTGATGTGAGTCTTGGTTTAGTTATTGGCTCTATTGGTATCGTGCAAAGAGTAAAGGTTGATCCGGAAAATACAAAAATAATTAATAAAATATACATTACATTTAATAAAGAACATGTTTACGAGCTTAGTCCGGTCAAAACTAAATTTGAAATTATTAATAGAGCTTATGTTCATCTCGAACAGTTTCCCATATGTATAGCCTATGCTATAATTATACACAAAAGTCAGGGCCTAAGTCTAATGCACTGATGAATTCGGTTCTGCAGTATTCACATCCGGTCAAGCGTACGGGGCACTTTCGAGAGTTACAAGTCTGTACGGCTTACATCTAATAAATGTCGACTTTGGAAGTATTAAAGCGCAGGAATCCTCAATTTGTGAATAAAACAGACTAAGAAGCATTTCCCGTCCAGACTTCTCAAAAATTGTAACATCAAAGCTAACGAGAAAAACCCATAGATACAGGGAGTGGGCTATGAGAAAAATTGTAGCTGAAGCTCAAGAAGTAGTACCGGAAAAGAAAAAGAGGAAGACTACATACAAAAATAAGAAAATCGCACTATCTATTCGCACTAAACAATCTAATTTAATATAATATGTTAATGTAATCTAATTTAATGTAAAGATACATTGTGTTTTCATGCGATGGTCAAGTCAATCTATTTATTTAAACCATAAAAGATTTTTAATATTGATATGGTCACTATGAGATGTTGTTAGGTTAGCTAATTACGCAATAGCTTAAGACAGAAGGACCCTTAAGTAGGGACTGAATAAATTGATTGACTTGGTATTACATGGATCTCGCAACTTTTTACGATAGAAGAACTGAGTTGCGAGACTTCTTTTTTTTTACAAGTTATATTTCTGATGGCATAGTTTTAACGCTATGAAATTGTTTATAAAACGTTGATTACTTAAACATATGGGATTGATTTTACAGTCAAACGCCACATAGAAAGACATGTTATATCATTTAGTAATTTGTTATCACTTATAATATTCTACTTATAGCCAACTTGAACTGATTATTTAAAAGATTAAAAACTATTTTGAACATTAATAAAGATGTCGATGAACATGAATCAATCTAGATGCGGATTAGTAAGATTAGATACGATATTCCACCCCTGATAAACATTAATCAAAGGGAAAAAATTATTTTATATTCAATTATGTATTCTGCCGTGATTGTTCTAAAGCTAATACATCTTTATTGTATTTAAAGTTAACCAATTTCGTGCCATTGTTTTACTTCATTTCTCTTCAAACAAGACACAAATACGAGCCTGTTTTTCTTCTAAAATTGCAAACTACTTAAAAATATCATGTCTGGCCTTCACATCAGAAGCTGCTTAGGTCTTATCAGATTAATTATGCCAAACAAAGATGCACACATTCCCATTACCATAATCCTCTGAATCTAGTTCAAACATCCAAAGCCATGAGTCCTTGACTCAGACTTGCACAGGGTGTTTCAGTGAACCGTTTCAGAACTTCTAAGAGGGGTAGGGTACATCCTGACGAACCAAAATCATATACCCAAGGGCAGTCAGAAATGCTTTCCTGACGCGGTAGATGGCGTTATGTCAAAAGTCCGAGCTTTCGTGCAGGGAATCTTCATTTCGCACAAGAACGCCAAGTTGGTAGGATGGATGATTACACAATCTCAGAGTTAGCCGATATACATTTGGCGTACGAGGGTGCAAATTGTAGTGGGCCAGCCGCACAGCATTTGTACGCGGAACGACATCCGACGAGGCGTATTCCCAGTCATAATTTCTTTGCAAGACTGCACCAGAGGTTAGCTGAGACAGGTTTATTAGAAAGAGCTCACAGGGACAAAGTAAGAACAACATGGACTGCAGACGCCGAACAGAATGTGCTGCAGCATGTACAGGGGAATCCAAGAACGAGTATACGAAGTGTAGAAAACTCAGTCGGGGTTTCTCATTGCAGCGTCTGAGGGATTCTCCGAGCAGAAGACATGCATCCGTTTCACGTGCAGCGTGTCCAGACACAGAAACCGTAGGATTATGTACCTCGTATTGCTTTCGCACAGTGGTACCTGGGAAAATGTGCTACAAATCCCCTTTTTCCTGCTGAAGTGTTTGTTGTTTTCTGATGAGCCATCCTTCACAAGGGAAGGAATTTTCAACACGCATAACGACCATATCTGGGCGGTTGAGAACCCGCATGCAATACGACGTCGTGCAGCACAGAATCGATTTTCGGTCAATATATGGGCAGGTATTGTGGGAGATCACCTCATCGGACCTTACCTGTTACCGGGTCGTATAACCGTAACTACGTACTTGCTCCTTCTGCAGCAAGTATTGCTACAACTTTTGAGAGATGAACAGATTTCTGCATCGACGCAATAGACAATGTGGTTCCAACACGATGGAGCCCCTGCCCATTATAGCGGAGATGTTCGTAACTACCTGGATGTCACATTTGGTCAACGGTGGATCGGACGTGGGGTGTCCCGTGCGTTGGCCTGCTCGGTCACCCGACTTATCATGTCTTGATTTTTATTTCTGGGTCATATGAAATCGCTAGTTTATGACATCCCTGTTGACACTGCTGAGGAGCTCGTTGCAAGAATCGCAGTAGCTGCCGGAGAGATTCGAGATATGCCTGGAGTATTCCAGAATGTTCGGATGTCCATGCGTCGGGGATGTGAGGCTTGCATTGCAGCCCGTGGAAGAAACTTCGAACATTTACTTTAATCCATGTACCTTTTGCTTCTTTTCATGTATTATTAAAACGATTTCTCATTTACATTCGCTTTTTTTTATGGTGCTTCTGTGTACAACACCGCTTCAGGAAAGCACTTCCGACCCCACATTGCTTTATGATTTCGAATTGTTAGGATGTACCCTACCCCTCTTAGAAGTTCTGAAACGGTTCACTGAAACACCCTGTATAGACGCGCAGGGCCAAGTGGGATTAAAACAGTTTCAATTTCTGAAAACTTATCTTTCGTTTTCTCATTTATATATATATATATATATATATATATATATATATATATATATATATATATATATATATATGATGAGCGGAAAAGTTCCTTTAAGCCAATTTTAAGTACAATTCTTTCAAAGCTCTTTTAAGCCTCTAAATTGAAAACGTCGTCTCTTATTTCCAAAGTAGTAAAGTGATTATCCTTTATTTATTGAAACAGATTATAACAAGTAGCGGTGAAATAAAGAAGTCGAAAAAAATAATTCGAAAATTAAAAAAGATCAACTAAAAAGACCAATTTAAAAATTTACGCTATACCATATTAAATATACAGGATAATGTTTCATGGAATTATCTGTAAAACTAATAATTCTATGTGAAATATTTATTTTTATTGGTGAATGTGATAGAGAGAGAGAGAGGAAAATTCATTTCTATCATTGGAATTATCTGTTTAGCATTAGTAACATACATAATAAAAGACAAAATATATGCCTCGCAAATAATATAGAAAATGTATTCCACATATTTCATTTACTAAAGTTTAAAAAAAATTTTTGGGGAAAAAAATTAATTACACGATTTTTTTAAAGGAGAAAAAATGTCGAAAATATATTATAACGAAACTTGTTCGAACTTGTCGCGGACTGAATGGCTGACTGGCAGAAGGCTATTGTTACAAACCTGCAATTCGGCTTCCCAGCATAGTTTGTTTCACTGTCAGAGAGACTGTTTTAAAGTCATCATTATTGGACAGAGTCCGTGTGTCACATCAGAGGTCCCAGAGCTTGGCGACAAACTTGGCGACCATTTGGCGACTTGGCGACAAATTTAGTCAGATTCTTTTATGTTTCGTTACATTCACTTAATTATTAGAATATGTTTATAAAACCGTATGCGTGTTTCAATAAAATGGTGTACAAATGTAGGTAAGGAATAGTCTGGAATCATAATAGATCAATAAAAAAAAATATTTTTATTTATAGATATTTAAATAGATAAATATTCACAAAGTTATTAAAACATAAAACAATTTTCTATATTAAATCATTATCATGCTAAAAATTTGTTGAAACTTGAAACTAAATTGACCATTTTATTAAAAGAGCGGCCTCATAATATGCACCGTCTAGAAAAATACAATGCATAATTCCGCCGCTAGTAAAATCTTTAAAGTAGAAATATCTAAAAAAGAATTTACCAGACGATATTCTGCAAGACATTTAAAAGGCATGCATAAAGACGCCATTGATATTTGCGATGTCATTCTACAAAGAAGTAGAATATTTTTACTAAACAAAATAGGAAATTCTTCCGATATAAAAAGGACCATTTCTTCTTCAAAACGCAAAGACTTTACTAAATTCCGTGTTTCTAAACATAAGAATGCGGGGTTATTTTTTCCGCTCTTGCGTAAAAAGTGGATAGCATTTCGTTTTAACGAGACCTACGCAAGAAATGTGAACCCTTAAAGTGCAAATAACTGTCCCAACACTTTTGTGAGTGATGTTAGGGGCTTGAGCGTGACATGAATAACAAATCTAAACCTCCATTGAGAATTTCCGTGGCTTTATGATGAATATTTATAGCTGAAAAGAAAGGGAAGTTGAAGCATCTAGGCTTACTTTCTATTTCCGATTACATATTTCCATAGAGGATAGTATTAGAAGTTTTATTTGCGAATAAATATGGTATTTTTATCTGTATATCTAAATACATATAAGGAATTTCTAACTAATATTATATTTTTAAAAATGTATAGTAATCTTCCGAAAATTAGGATTCGAAAATTTGATAAATCTACATGTTTTATATCTGCATGAATTTAAAACAACAGAAAAACCATGCTCGGTTATCGGTTACGCAAACCGCCTGCGTTTCTATGAACATCATAACTCAAATATGGAAAGAGATAAATGAACAAAATTTAAATGGTCTTAGCCCAAATTTGCTAAATTGAATAAATTATGGAAAAAAATCAGCACTGAAATATGTCTATCAAGTTTATATACATGTAAAAATAATAACATAACATAAGATTGAGCCAAGCTAGATGGATGAAATGTTGCCTATCAGGTGACTTCTAGGTCTGAATAAAATATTTAATTAAGCCCAACAACAATGAATTAATTCTTGTTAATTTATTCCTAATTCACATTCTATGTGTGAAAATGTGAATTTGGTTAGAATATAAATTGGGAAAAGTCGTATTCAATTCTCAGAGAAATTAGAACCGAGAGGATAGAGCACTCTTGTTGGTTAATCTAAAAATTACAGAATCAAATCTGCGAGTATCATTCCAACTAGAAATAACAATAGACAATACTACAACATCCTTTTCTGAAAGAAGAGCAATGAGAAATATCTAATTGGTGTGAAAGCTTTGAAACGAATCTGAATATAAAATTAGACTTATAGCCAAGCATAAGGAGAAATGCTATCGTTATATCTGATGCTGCACATCAATTCTGCGAGCTTTGATGTCGCTTAATCCGTTTTATAGCGTGTCCCGAGCGTGTTCTTTGAAGCTTGGGGCTGATTACCAGAATGTAAATCAATTCCAAGGCAATCACAAACTCTGTTTGATTGGAGACCTTATGGAAATTTGCCAATTATGCTTAAATATTTATATTCTAGCTTAAATCCCCTTGTACGGAATGATAGCCTTATTATGCAGGCTTAGGTGAAATATTTCAATAAACTTTCTTAAGCATAAATTTTCATTGAACAGATTTCATGTTTAGGTTTAAATATATTCATTAGAATATTATACATTTCTATGAAGTATCCTATTTTTAGTACTGAACATTTATAATTAAACTACAATTCTCATTTTCAAGTCGTAAGAAAAGTATGAACTTGTAATAATCTTTTGGGGAGGCAATAATTCTCAGGTTAGAAGTTTTCCTCTAACTACATATAACAGAGGATCTGAGGTATGAACAAAAGGTAAAAAATTCCGGGGGTTTTTTATGTGTATGAATAGAAACATATTGTATCCCTTATTTGTAACCTAATAAATAATTATTTGTACCTTATAGACAATTCGTAATTTAAATATCACGATCTACAGCATTTAAGTACCAGAGCTCGTAAAAATTTGTAATAAAATTTGATTATAGTAATTTAGTTACTTGCGTCGTTAAAAAATAATCAAAAGGAAAAGTTATTCTACGTAGCTTTACATACAGTACCAATGCAATATTTTAAAGAAAAAAAGAGTTGATGTTATTCTTTTTCTATTCATTAACTTGCAGAAAAATATTTTTAAGTTTCCATGCCAAAAAAATTTAGAGAATACTTTGAGAAACAAAATTAAATGAAAAAGTAATAACTTTATATAAAAAAATAAATTTCATGTTCTTAAAAATTACAAAACCTCATGTAACAGATTTATTTAAAAGTGGACTAATTAACATGTGGTTGTTAATTAACTCACTTAAAAGTTAATTAACTTGAATGTTAAAGTCTTAATAGATTAACACAGGCCATTTAATAGGAGAAAGAGAACTTCACTCAGATTTTTAAATATTTTTTTAATGTAAAAAAAGCAGTGTGTATCATTTCTTTAAAAACTACTGAATTACTGTTTTAAGCCAAATTTATTTAAATTATTTTTAATCAATGCTTAATTTTCTTATTTATTTTTCACTTCTTGAAATAAAAAAAATTTTTAAAAAAATTCCAAGTGGGAAGAAAAAATCATAAAAAAAAAAACTTTTTTCTTTTAATTTTTTTTTAATTTCGATTTTTGTCTAACTAATTAGAAACAAGTTTTTACAAAGGCCTCCTTTAAATTGGACTATTAGTTTAAATAATGTTCAGTAAATTAGAATTTCATCTTTTCTTCATCTCTAGTACTACAACCTATTGTAGCTCAAGACTGTCTGCTTAAGTTTTCTCAGTTTAACTCTATATCTGTGTATCGGTTCACTCATATCTGCTTCACATCGCTTTCTACACTATCCAGAATATCAGGTGAAGTTTTACACTTCGCTGATATTTCCTCTATTCTTGAAAAGGATGGGTTTTTTTTTTTAATTTGGAATGCACCATAATAAATGTGTGTGTGTGTGTGTGTGTGTGTGTG
>JAPMOR010110649.1:21616-46554 GCA_026543865.1 Argiope aurantia | reverse complement strand
TGTGTGTGTGTGTGTGTATGTGTGTGTGTGTGTGTGTGTGTGTGTGTGTGTGTGTGTGTGTGTGTGTGTGTGTGTTACCGTGAATGTCCGAAATTGGAGAATACCGAAATATACCAAATATCTCGGTGAAAGACCGAATATTTTATTATATATTCGAACAATCATCGGTGTATGTCGACAATCACCGACATGCTATGGTGGAAGTCGCAACGAGACGCCGATGTCCACGGAGAGGCGACACACTTTCCAAATACTGATATCGACCAAATACTGAAGTTTCCAAATACTGAAGTCCCTGATGTCGACCGTCGTCGTACAGATGCCAGAAATGTGTTGGCGGTTCTTGTTGGAATAGAAGACTCCGATTTTTATAAATTAGCAAACAAAAATGGTATCCTCAAGCAGCTTTATACCCGTATTCAGTTTGTAATTTGTAAAGAAAAACTACTTTCCATAGATGCGATTTCCTCTCAAGAAATATCGCCGAGAGACGCCCCTGCAGCTAATTCGAGAAATGGAGGCCAAGGCTACACACGTCATCCTTGCAAAAAGAAATGTTTCACTACTAAATGCAATTGTAAAAGCAAAGGACTCAATTCTAAGTGCCATAACAGTTTCAATTGTTGTAACAAATAACGTCAATCACATAATTAAGTTTAATACTATAGCTTTAAGTTTAACAGTTTCATTACTATAGATTTTTAAGTTTAATTACTATAGATTTTAAGTTTAGTTACTATAGATTTTTAAGTTTAGTTACTATGGATTTTTAAGTTTAGTTAATTACTATAGATTTTTAAGTTTAGTTACTATAGATTTTTAAGTTTAGTTACTATAGATTTTTAAGTTTAGTTACTATAGATTTTTAAGTTTAATTACTATAGCTTTCTCCTCGTTCATAATATGTTTTAACAATAAAGTACGATTTAAAAACGTAACAAAAATATTTTTTTCAACATTCAATATCAGTGCACTTGTAATTGTCGACATATACCGGTGATAGTCTGAATATATAACAAAACATTCGGTCTTTCACCAAGGTATTTGGTATATTTTGATATTCATCGGGGAATGTCGACATTCTCTAGATTTCTGTCTTTCACAGTAATATATGACATTTCTACTACAGTGAAATTAAAAATCTAAACACTTTAATATAATTTTTATCTTTAACACAATTATTGCCTCGTGAATCGCCTGTGATTCACATTTATTTTAGTGTTATATACTTATTATAACCCCTTCTCTACTACAGTTAAGTGATGGTAAAGAAGGTATCATCTACTTGGACACATAATTCGAATTAGTAACAACTAATATGTTAAAAATATCGTGATTAGAGTTAATATTCAGTAGAAAATTAAATTGTCACTGTAAACGCAAGTTTATTTTCATTGTTTCTGTCGATAAATTTAAACTGAGGAAATTTAACATTGTAAGTAAACAACACATAAGTAGAAGAGCTACAGAGCTACAAATATATCGTTTACAGAAGGAAAGAAAAAGAAACAGAAATTTATCTAGCTAATATCTAAAGTGTGAAATGATGAGAAACACGCTGACTCACAAATATCATTGAAATAATTCATTCCTCCCCCCTATCATTTTTCAAGTAACTTCATACCGCCATAAAAATGAATTATACTGGGGTTGTCGAAAGAGTTTATGGCGGCAACTACAGCACCAGTGGTCTGATTGATTTGTTGGGGTTTAAAGGCGTTGCTGCTATTTTCAACAATGCTGCTTCACATAACTGCTTTTGAATAGCAGAGCATAAATTGTAGAAACCGATACTTTATTATTGAAATATTTGCACAGAAAAGAAATAAGTAAAAGAAAATTTCTTCTTTCTCAGGAAACTAGAATTAATTCGATAGTTTACAAATGGGAACACCAATTTCTGTGCAATTGTCGGTGCTACGCATTATTTGCACAGATTCAGGACAGATTTATGCATTTTGGAGCCTTAGGTTTTGCACATAGGTTCCGCGTTTAATAAACTGATGCATTTAGTTTACATTTTAACTCATTTTTAACTTAATCTATATATTATTTATATATTCTTAGTTAATGTTTTTAATTTTATTAGAAGATAAATTGTATTTTTTATTTAACATAAGACAGCATTGTATCCATTCTTATATATAACATATTTACACAGTAAATATGTAATAATAATATATTCATAAATACTTTAATAGCTAAGATAATGATATTGAAGTATTGTAAAAGAACATTACTATCTTAATATTTTATAATTCACTGAATTTGTACTTTAAAAAATTTTTATTAATATGGCAAAATTTTATTTCTTTAACCTACTTGCCTGCGGTATCTTCTCGGTCTAGTAACCCTAGGGAAATCTATCTTTTTGGAAATCCTCAGCTATATACTAACTGTATTGAAAGTTCAGTGTGTAATCTACAGTTTAAAAGCTGAGCTACTAACGGGAATGGATTTTTTTTTTCATAGAAACCATCTGGCAATTATTGTTTGAAATCTGGAAATCTTTCATGTTAGCTAAGGGAATGATATCTCTTTATCCAACGTTTAGCAATTTATCATGGATAAAAAATATTTCCTCCGCATAATTTTTTTTAATTCTTCCTAATGGTAGGCATGACCTCGGCACGTGTGTGTGCATGTATGTATGCGGCTGGTTAATGACACTCGACAAGCCTGACCGATTGACATTTATAATTATTAAATTTGACTAAATATACTTTTGAAGGTGAGAATGTGCCCCTCCCCCTCTTAAAGAGAATTTTTAGAAACTTTTATTACAATTTTAATTACAAATTAATATAGGTTTTGAAACTCCTGAAAAATTCAGAAAATATTATTACATGTAAATGAATTTTACACTTTTCTGAAATTCAAACAATTCGCTTTTTGACTATTCTAATTTAGTTGTACGATTTTTTTTTCATAATTTAAAACAATTTTATTTATAAAAAAAAATATTTTTTGCATAATTTTTATTGATACTTTTCATTGTTCCAGAGTATTGTTTCATTGTTCACATTTTTCATGCAATATTTATAATAATATAATTTATTATAATTTATTATAATATATTTATTATTTTAAATATTTATTATATATTATAATAAATATTTAAAATAACATGCATAATAACAAAATTTATCATAATAAATATTTATAATAACATTTATAATAGCGTAATCAGCAACAGAAATCAAAGGAAGAAAGATTCTGCTTATCTACGCAAATCATAATGAGAGATAAAAAAAAAGTGGTTTCTCTGCTGCTGGAAACAAAAAGCAATTTTTAATGGCATTATCATGGGACTTGACTTTATTAAAAAACTTCCTATGTGCTATAAACAGAACAATTCAAATAAATTAATATTATAATTAATTATTCTTATGAACAGTTATGTACCTAAACTTTAATATGCGATTAAAAATTCTTTCTTAAGATAATTATGATGAAATAGTGATTGTGTTTAAATTCAATTAAATTTCTTAGACTTAATTGAAATTAAAGGCAATCAATAATCCTGACAAATTAGTTGATCGTCAAAAACTACTAACAACAAATATAATCTATAAAACTTATTGTTTTCAAAAATGACAAACTTGTGGAAACTGAAAAAAGAAAATTCTACGACTGAGTGATTATGGACGTAGGAGAATATTTCTTTACTTACGGATATAAATATTGCAAATACGGATACTAAAAAGCTTTCCACAAATTCTGTTTGAAATATCCAAATATTCTAAGTAAATTTAAATTTTAGTCACAGTCATAATGTTTTTTAATTTATAATAAGCATTAAGGAATCTTCTCTCTTTTAATATTTATTAAAGCCTAAATTATTTTATAATGTTATTTTCTATGCTTTATGACTTTACAATTTTGATTTGATGCCGCCATTTTTGATAATATATATTATATTGCTTAGCATACTAATAAGAATTTGTATTTAAGTGCATAATTATTTTATTTTTATAATTATGCACTTTTCAACATTTTTATTAATAATTCGTTACTATAAATATAATGAATAAGTTTTTTAAAATCATTTTTACGCAAATTTCACTATTAAATGACACCATTCAAGTGGAATTAAAATTTAATTACTAAACAATCATTTTGAACATACAATCAAACAAAATTTCAGAACTCTGAAAATTGAGTGAAATTTCTGTTTTAAAATTGAATTCCTTACAAGCACGAAATAAATAAAAGTGTCTAATAATGTAGACTTCTGATTTGCATATAAATTATTAAATTTTAATATCAGTTTTTTTAATTGATCACAGATTTTATGTTATGTCACATGATGATTTAATACATTTTATGATCTATGATGAGATATATATTATTTCTGCTTATTATTATATGTGAAATAAAAGGCATAACGTATTATATTCCTTGCACTAAAAATTTATATAAATTCTCTGTGTTTTGATATCTTTTTACAATTCGACAAAAAAAATGCATAATCATGGGATTTATAGTCCAGGAGAAAGATGATTTGTAATTATTCAGCATTGGAATGAAACAAATAGAATGAAATTAATGAAACCCTTTATTCATGTTTGCTTTTTCTTGCTTTAACAGAAATTGAAAAATATCTATACTCAACCACAACCAACCTGACAAGACGCACACCGCTGAAGGATATAATATTTATTTTTACGTGTCTTAAAACTAAATAAAAAATAACACGAAATCAATTAATTTTATTTTTTAATGTATCGCAAGCAGAAAAATCAACTGAATGAAATAAAAAATAATTAAGTAACTAGACGAGAAGTTCTGGTGAATCCAAAATACTAGCAGTTTATGTTGCAGAAAAGCGTTTTCGAATTCGAATAACTAGCTTCGAATTAGAATAAATTGTCTCTAACTGTTCCAAATCAGATTGCCACGGACTCTATTGAATTATATTTTAAACTAAAAAGCTCACAATAGGTGGAACAAGACTTCATTTTAAAGTAATTGTTTATGAGATATCTGAGGATAATACTGCTTTATATGTAATAATCTTATGCGTCTTGGAGTCATGTAATTTTTTTTATAAAATTAATTAACTTTTTAATGCAATACCAATAGAAAACTCTTTTCAATTTCAACGTCAATTTTTTATTCATAAACTTTACTTGTGATTAATGTTTCATCCGAATTTCAATAATTCATGGAAAAGGATCACCTCGTGCATCACACCTAAATGCAGTTCTTTAAAGAAAACTAGCCAGAGTGATCTCCCCGATATTTTCAAGTATTCTCCCTAATATATTTATATTTGTGTATTATTAACCATTTGCCACTGGAGGACAATAGTTACGAAGGAACCTAAAGAATCTACTATTGGCAATTAATCGCTGGGATGTGTATAATACACAAATGCTTGAAACAGGTGCAATTCCCGACAGTTTAAACTCAAAAATGGGCAAAGAACTAAAACTAAAGTCACGAGATCACATCACATATCATATTACATACGTTTTATTTTATCATATACATTTTACAAATTTTTATGCTGGTTTAACCTGGTTGGTAGGATTCGCGTCCCTTGGGTTGCGAGTTCGAACCCCATCGGCCGAAGACTCTCCGTGTGTGCCATGCCTGGCGCACGTATAAATCTGCGGTGGCCACAAAGTCTTCCATGTCGTGAATAATACCACTGGGGGTGCTGGATCAGGAGTGATCGTTCTCTGATTCAAGTCTAAATTACGATCTGTGGATGAGTGAATGAAATGCATGAATGAAATCCGCCCCTAAAAAGGGTTGTGATGTGTGTGTAGTTAAGTCGTACTCTTGGCCCTAGATGGCGCTACTGAAAAAACAATAGACGCACCCTTGGCTTGAAATCATCGACTTCTAAAGTCAGAGGGCTTGTCTATGACAAGTGCCTTTAGAAACAACAACAAATTTTTATTTAAATTTTAGAGTTACCGAGTTTAAATGCTTGTGAAATTACAGACCGACAAACAGTCCACTTTTTGGCAAATATAGTTCAAAATTTGACAAAGATCTTTCATTTAGAATTGCATCTCATTTACCTAAATTGTTACGCCTTTGAATAATTGCGTTTTTAATTACGTAAAAGTTAAGACGGCCAAATGATCAATCCCTTAATGGATTTCATTCCAGATTAATACATATCTACAATTTAGATATAAAATCGGAATATCAAATTTTATTCATCCAACTCTCCTCGTTCCGTGGGAAATTACATTGGGAGAACCGGACAGACAGAATTCCTTTGAATATATTGCATTCAGAATCGGGTAGAAATCTACAAATTAAGTGCAAAGACCATGTACCGAATTTCATCAGTCTTCTCAAAGAATCTTCTCAATTATTGAGTTTAAAGAAGAGACGGATGGATTGTGAGGTTTAGAGGCGCCTGAGCATACTGCACCATTAAAGATAGAGACCAAATTTAAAAATTGTAATTTTTTGGAGTCAGGAAGGTCAGAAACGTAGAGATTTGTCAAAATCTTAAAATTTTTTGACGATCGCAATACTTCCTCTTTATATACTTCGCATACAAGAAAATAAAAATTAATGATAATATATGTTTCTTGTATAGCTACGATATATTTAATTAGTTAGTTAGTTATGCTAATGTTCCATTTTTAAACCAACACTAGGGTTATTTTCGCGACGGACCTCGTAATTTTGATCCACGGTCAGATGACGAGGACGACACCTGAGTTGGCATATCTCTCTCCTAACTTCCGCACTACACCATTGGGAGGACGGTTGGCCCCGACGGATTTAGTTTGTATCAGATACGCTTACACGACGATTTTTTGGTGGAATCGGGTCTCGAACCCGAACCTTTCAATTATAATGTCGAGACCTTGCCACCAGGCCACCGCGGCTACGTTGTACCTTTTTTCTAATTTTTTAATACGATTAATTATCTATTCATCGTTTCTTAATTATTTAATTTATTTATATGATTTTTTTTATTTATTTATTTTTTGCACATTATCCCTCTCCGCTTCACATCTCTCAACTATCATTTTAGATTGCGAATTAAAGTTCCAGAATATCACAAATCAAAATTCACAAATTCTTCTAAACTCAAAAAAATTAAATTATTTTTCAATGCATCAGTTACCTTTAAGTAATTAGTTTAGAACCTAGGATACCGAACTTTGTTCGTTAGGGTTTGTTTTAAATCGTAAATAAAATCTTATTCTTCGGCTGGTTTAAAATTATAAGTGAAATAAATGCAAATGCGGGAATGAACATGAGAAAACTGTATGGGAGCCCGAAGCTTTACCTACTACTCCGACATTGATAACTTTATACATCTCATGTTGAGCCACACATCAAGATTTAGTTATAAAAAATTGGATAAAATCTCATTTCTTCAGGAAAGACATCTATATAGATAAGCATAAAAAGCCAAACCGTAACTAAATGTAAAATTTGATCCAAATCATTGAAGCTGTTTCCTAAATACACGGAATAAATTTATATACAAGCAGGAATTGCTGTTTTAAAGTTATAAGATAATCAGGATTATTTACTTGGGTGTAGTTATTAATTATAAAATTTTCTCTATACTGATCAACTTCTCTTTTCCCAAACTATAATATCAAAAATCTTATTCATGATTATCAAAACCAATTTTTATCATTTTTCACCAAAACATATTGAACTAGAATTTATGATATACTTTGCTGACACCGAAAACTTTTTAAGTTTCAGGGGGAAAGCTTGAAGAGATGTCATCTATGAAATCCTGAAGATAAGAAATAGTTATCTTCAGGCAATTTAGTGTAATACCGTGGAATTTTATTTAGATTATGAAGATGGATAGAATAATAAATTTGATTATGCTTAAAGAAAATATTTCGATAAAATAATGCTGATACTTTTGAAAAAATTATTTCTGTTGAAACTTTTAATTAGATGAAAGATGATCCAAAAAATAATATAGATAATCCGTCATGTAACATTATAATGCTATAATTTCAGTATAATCTGTGAAGAATACCATGTAAAATTATCTTAAACTTATTTAATAATTTCTAATTTTTGATTCTTTTCGGAAAGCTTTTTTTAAATAATACTTTAAAATTTTTTTTTAACTCTCTTAACCATTTGTACTAGGAAAAGTAATTAGGTGAATAATTATTCACTTAATATAAATGTTCGTTTATTGCTACGAAAAATAAATATATATAACAGTTTTAAGTTGAGTTCTCCCTTTTAATTACTTTGCAGGTATTTTGAACAATCAAAATTGAATAAATAAAACGTCAAAATGAAGCGCCATCTTGAATGGTGAGTGATTCTTATTTTCCATTTAAAATAAGAATAGTAAATATTGTATGACTTATTTGTATTTATTTATTAGCAAAATTTTAATCCACATTGTCTTGATGATATTTTTCATCCACTTTTCTTGCAATTTCCAAACACTAATACACCTGCAAATGAATTTACGGTTCGTAGGATTTAATGGACTAAATCCCATACCCTTTGAAATCTATTCATTCGTAATATCGATACAATAACACACCCAAGCATTACACTTCCATCAACAGCGCCATCAGTACAACGCATCAATTTACTCGGCCATTAATGAAATATGTCTTTTTCAATACATTGTAGAACAAGAACTTCACCTTAATGATCCATGAAGACAATAATCAAAAATACCATCACGCAGATTCCCTTTTTGTTCTTCCTCAGAACTTATTTCCCAAGGATATCCCCACTCCCAGGAGTAGATCACGTGCTCCTCTGACGTCAGCATATGTAGGTTGTCTTAGCTGTAATGGGATCGTGTCAGATGTGTGTGACGGTGTCCTGATGAAATCAAGCTGACATAAGCTTGCGTGAAGCAGGGGGGGGGGGATTTCGCTTTTACATTTTTATTCTTCTCAGTGGATCCACCGCTTTTAAGGGGAAGCGTTCAAACTAGAGAATGTTTTTCTAAGTACTATTTCGCCTGGAGAACACAAAGCGGTTTGGCTTAATAAGGGCTTACAGTCACGGAAAAGGATTCTGAGACTTTTTTTTTCTTTGAGATGGAGGATGTTTAGAAAGGTTTTGAATCCTTAAGTATGTTTGTAAGAATAAAGACGGTGGGATGACTCAAGAATCCGATTTTAGTTCCCGGTTTAAAAATATGTAGCTTATTTCTGTAGTTTAATTTTTATTAAGCGATTTTTCCTATTTCTTCCACTAAACTGAAGTTTCTTGCAGCTTATATCTCTGTCATGTTAAGCTCCTTACCAAACTCAGCTGAAAACGCGAATTTTATTATTTAATTAGTAGCTTTTAACGACTAGTTGGTTCGCTCTGTATATCGGTTATACTCAATTCCAATTAAATTGTTTAAGCATATTTTCCTATATTTAATTCCGAGAAATTATCAAACAAAGCTCTGCTACATATTCTTTGTTCTTTGAACATGAACCTTTCTAAAGGATATCAATCCCATGACGTCATAGGTCCATTAAAAACGTAAATGCCCGGTTCATCCATCTTTTAACTTTTGCGACATTGTAACTTCATTTTTCATACATCGTGCAAACTGCACAAACAATTAACAACTAACCTTCTTCATTAGCTCTCAACAACGGAAGAATATCACGCGATTCAATATTTGATGAATCAATGCAAACGGTTTGTATTTTAGAGCGAAACTATAATATTTTGTTTAAAACCAAGCAATAAAAATACTTTTAGAAAATAAATAAAATTGAGAAAAAAATTTACAGTCATTAATTTGATATCATTGAAAAAAAATTTTAAAATTCGAAACATTTTGGGAAAACATCAAATTTTCAATTTAAATTCTAAATAAATATTTTTAAAAATCGCCTCGAAATGCATATTTTCAGATATTTTTCCATTATATCTCTAAAGAATATATGTGGCAAGTATATATGTATACTCAAAAATACATATACATATGCTCCACTTGAAATGAATTGGCCTGCTAAGCGCCAACACTCATACGCATACATCTGTAGTATTAGGAAAGATAAATAGCCTTTGGCGGCCAGCTGATCCACCGGAAATATTGGTTATACTTAATTTCAGTAAAATCGTTCAGATATGACTGCATATCCATGATTCCATCAAACTGAGTGAATATACATATAAACTTTTCTAATGGAGTCCAATTCTATGACTTCGTATAGCGCTATTCATGTAGTTGTCCGAAGTTGTAGGGCAAAAGATCTGGTCTATAAAGAGCCATCTCATATTTATAAGTGACTCTAAATTTATTTTGTGGCTTCGCGGTTTCCCTATTTTATTCGTGCTATATAGATATTAAACAGAATGTTTCTTTAGCTTTTAACAATGGATCAAAATAACGCGAACAAATGTTTGATGATATAATGAAAATTATATCGACTTCGTTCACAACAACGATAATATTTTTGTAAAATATTATCGTTTAAAAGTTAATTAAATCTAAATTAACGAATTTTACAGGAACTAAATTAACATCATTGCAGCAATTTTTTTCTTTATTTTTAAATGGCGTAAAAATCAATTTTGTGCGGGAATATTTAAGGAATTAGAAGTCATCAAAATCCAGCTTATTTTTAATTAATTGAAATTTCGGAAAAAGGCGCAAACTGCATATTCCCATATTCCAAAATATATCTGGACGAAATTCGGAAGCTGTAAGTCAGAGGGTCAGACCTGTAGGGCACCAATGCACATACACTCAACTCTATTATAAGTAAAGATAGAAATAGAGGTGGTATTGCATCTCGTGTTGCAGTACATTTTGTATTACATTGGTATTAAATTTTAAATAGTAAAACAATAACAGCCAGTTCAAAAATTCCTTGCACAGTTATTTTTATTACTGCATTATTGCATTTTATCATCCATTTATTTTTGAACAAATCACTTTTGGTTACTAACTGATTGGTTTAGTACACTGGTTGTGTTTACTTTCAATTAAATGTATGATACACAACTTGAATATTCAAGATTCCTCTGAGAAATAGATTTAAATATCAAATTTCAATGCATATTGAAGCCGTGTAATATTAATAGCCTTTCAACTATTCCTTTTATTATATTGTTACGAATTTTCTGCCGGGGTTCGTTTGGATAGTGGGAGTGATATGGTGTGTGGAACGATCAATTAGCAGTAGAAAATAAAACAACGACGTTTATTTACACGAAGACACACAGGACAGCACAAAAACGATAACTATATACAGCATAGCGACGACTATCTTCAGCCGAGACGTGTAGCATACAACCAGAATCTACTGCAGACAGTAGCGCACAGCTCAGTTCAGCACGAGCTTGACTCCGTCGCTGCTCACCGTCGTTTCCGCCTGCTCCGCTCTGTCGCTTATAACTCCTCCGTTCCGTCTTCGGACTTTACTCGCCTGCTCTGGTAGCTGTGGACCCTTTTATAGGTCTCAGGAGGAGGGGCTAGAAACCTCTCAACCAATCAGGAACGTTCGAGGCGTATCTCGGTTCCTACTGGACGGATCGGGAAAATTCTCGAAGTTTCGGGTATTATCTATTTTGGCGCCAAAGTCGCCAAGTCGCCAAGTTTGTCGCCAAGCTCTGGGACCTTCGACGCACCACCTGGACGCCGTCTAGTACCGATGACTTTAAAACTTTCTTTCCGACGATGGAACAAACTATGCTGGGAAGCCGAATTGAAGGTTTGTAACAACATAATGAACCATCCAAATAGTGAAATTCTGCAACGTCACAGTGCTGTTAAGAATGTAACTGATCGGATAACTCGCTAGTTTTTCTCATTATTATAAACTTCACAGATATTTAACAAAATCCTTTTTCCGAGCATTAAGAAAATCCCGCGGTTAAACATTTAACGGAATTATGAAATGGTTTCAATTATTTTTAATAATGAAATCTACTATTATAATTATGCAAGACAAATTTAAAAATTGTCGAAATTGAGAAAAAAAATTCCCGGAAGTTAATTTGATATCATCAACAGTAAAATTTCTTAAATTTTAAAATAATGTAAAAATTAGTTTTAGCAATAATAAATTGGGGAATTATCGTGGCAACACGCAAAGTCTCGCTAAATTTTTAATTAATTAAAATTTCAAAAAAAATAGCTCCAATGTGATCATTTCATCCTCGAAAAAGATATCTATGACAAACTCAGTAGCTGTAAATAAAACAGTGTGTATTGTAGAGCGCTAAAACACATAACCTCTTTCATTATTAGTTAAGATGATAAAAATATATGCCCCTCTAGACAAGCTATTATCCTATTACCAATATTTCAGATACGATTATTACATATTAACTGACGAAAGTTGTAAAGAAAATTCAATGCATATTGGCAGAATGCTTAAGATATTTTTTTAAAAATTATTATTTGCATGTGATTTTATATATTTGCAGTATTATATATTTAAAAAATTAGGAGTTTGTTCCCTTGTTGTGGTATTTTCTCTGTCCATAAAGTTTACCAACATTCAGATCAAAACAAGTAAAAAAATTATTGAAAGAAAAATTGTGTGTGAAAAAAAATCCCATACCAAATATAAAATAAATACTAAAAGAAAATACTAACAATAACATTTAATCTGGTCCATTCAGGGGAATAAAATGATCCACCATTAATATAAAATAATAAAAATTGCAGACTCTAGCTTTTTAACATGTGTTATTTATTCTATTCGATGGCTATTTTGTCCCGAATCTCATAATCTTGATCTGTAATTAAGTGACAAATGCGACACTTGAACTGGCACTTCACCTTCCGAATCATATATTTTAATCAAAACACATCTTATATTAATTCCGAAATATTATTATGGAAGATTCTCCACAAAGTTTTGTAAAATCAACGACAATCAAAAGGTTCGATGTAGTAGCTATATCGTGCCACAATCAACATACCTCAATAACAAACAATGACGTTTATTAACACGACAAAGGAGATGTAAACAAGCAATAAACAACAGCACTTGGAACAAACAGCAGCCTACAAGTAGTTAATCGGCTGTAAACAAGTACAAGAGCACAGCACACAAAGTGATCAAACAAAACTCAGCAAGTAGAGAGAGTTCACACCACTATTCACGTCCCTTCAAAAGTCAGCTATTCTCCGCTATCTCCTCGCTTTAACTGTACTCTATTGCCAACTCACTACTGTATGACTGACTACTCAGCACAAGACTCGATGTTGCTTACGAACTCCACTCAACCTTGCATTTCTCTGGACTGCTCCGACTAATTCGACGCCGACTAATTATACGACTGACTTCGGCTTTTTATAGCTTCCGGTGCAGGGTAAAGAAAGTTTTCGAAGGATCGGCATTGTGGGCTTCCTATTGGTTCTAACGCCAAAATTCCTCGAAATTCTACTGTATGTTGCCAAAATCGACACCATGTTGCCAATTGGTCACCTATTTTATCAACAAACTGGGGGTTATTGATCTGACATCTGATCACCATCCACCAGAGATAATCATAAAACTATCTTTCTTAAGATAAAACTAATTGCGCTGAGAAACGACATTACAAATTCGTAACAATATTCTGTTTATGTCACAGATCCTCTTTAACATTAAATCATTCATCATGATGTAGCGCTTTTCTGAAGAACGATTTTCCTATGGTGATTGCCACCGTTCTTAATTTTTACACAAGGCTAGCCATCAGCAGCTAACAGCTCAGTGACGGATTTCTAACTAGACATACTAGGCAATTGCTTAGAGCCGCTAAGCAGAGTAGGAGCCGAAAGTTTATAGATTAAGGTCAAACTTTATTTTCTTAGTTACCAAATAAATAAGTCTGCCAAAAATACAAATTCCCAAAATGAAAAAAATTTAGGATAATATTAGCACTTCTTATTATCCTATCCTATATAATCATAAACTCCTATATGACTCATTACGTTCATTTGTTAGAGTATTTATGAAAAAAGAAAAGAAAGAAAGAAAAAGAGCATCTTCAACATCAAACGGACATCTGCTTGTATACGAACGTCTAATGTCTAAATAACGTAAAATGTCTAAATGCGTTGCTGCTTGAGCCTGAAGCTGCATAGCTAATTTTTTTCAATAACTGTGATGTTTGGCCGCTATTGGCGACATCTAAGGAAACAATTAGCGAGATTCGCCGCCGCCGTTGAAGGTTATTGTTTTTTATTATATGATTAGAAAAGCTTGTGTGGCGGAGGGAGAAGGATGGTTATGCTTTTGCATTGATTTTGAATAGATAATTTTAAGAAAAGTCTGAGTGTTGCGTTTTATTTGAGATACATTTTCTTTAAGAATACGTATTCTTTAAGAACTAACAATATGTGTTTTCTTTAAGAATATTTCTTAAGAATACATTACAATAACAATAAATGCAAAATGGTATTCAAAAGATCAAACTATAATACTCAAAACAATTAGGGAATATTGAGAGTTTAATATAAAACAACTATATAAACGACATTTTTTTAACAAAACTGTAAAAGAAGAGGTTCAAAAGGAAATTTATAATGCTTACAAAATTGGGAATATGCAAATTTCTTTTCTGTAAAGTAAAAAACTACGCATTTTAGATTAGGAGTGAATTTTCAGAAAAGTCTGATTGCGGCGTTTTATTTCAGATATGTGATTTCTTTAAGAATACGCTCGTGTCATTACAACAAATTTTGATTTTAAAAAAAATGTTTAAGAACGTTAGAAAAGAAGATGTAGTGCTTGTACTGAATGGAATCGGAGAAGTAGCGACGATTGACATGAAGTTAGTTGAGCTAAAGAATAAACTGAAAGCGAAGAATATAAAAAAGATAAAGAGTTTATAAGAAAATATTTGATTTCGACATCGGAAAATAGAAAACAAGAAGAGGAAAATAAAAGACGAGTAGAAGAAAATCGAATACAGGCAGAGGAAAACCGTAGGAGAAGAATGGCGGAATTGCAATGCGAAGTGGAACTGGCAAGATTGCGGTATAATGAAAACGCAAGTTTCAGTGGTAGTGATCGCAACAGAGATGAAAATGAAATGTTCCTCGATAAACTTATTAAAGGAGTGTGCAAATCTCTTCAAATAAAAACTCTTGTCTTGTTAACACCATTTTATTTTTGTGCACATTTTGTGCCACTTCAAGTTGACTACCACAGATTAGGACACCTTTCTCAATACTATTGGGTGGCACGCCTCGAACACAGAAAACCGTTCTTCCACTGAACGTTAAGATACAAAATAAATGAACAAAAATTTCTCACACAACAGAAACGCCATCTGTGGGCGTGAACCTGAAACAGAGTGGAAGTTTTGACAATCCCTGTACCACAAAAAGACAGAATCTTGGAATATATTTTTCGATTATAATGAACGAGCCTTTAAACATAAGAAAGTTCCAGAAGAATTTCAAGTGGAAATATCCTATTGAGATTACTTGGTGACAAAGCTTCGAATGTGCTGGCTTACATTCATGAATAAGATATGAAGGGTTTGAGTTTGAGTTTGAGTTTGACGCAGTTTACTGGTGCTAAAACCATTTTTGATTATGCAGCGCCAAACATAAGGTATATGCAAACATATGGTTTATTGAAAAGGTGCATGGTCACATTTTCAAAGGTTATTCTAAACCTCTGCTCACTGTCACAAATACTCTATTCTAGAGGGAAAAAAACTGTTGTAAAGATTTGAAGCATTAAAAGAGAGTGAACAATATTCATATAAAATAGAAAAGTCCAATCATTTTTAAAAAGGCAAGAAGATGAGGATGAGGAACTTTGTTAAGTATGTGTTTTAAAACAAGGTGAGGCGAATGAAAATATTGAACTCGTTGAGAATTAAAACGTGGGCAATCTATAAAAATGTGTCGAACTGTCAAAATGCATTGGCATATTGTACAACGAGGGGCGGACTCCCACAACAACAAATGTTTATGTGTAAGTCTCGTATGGCCAATTCTTAAGCGAGTAATAATTGTATCCAATTTTCTGTTAGGTAAACTGGGCCAAACTTCGATGGAATGTTTAATAGAATTAAACTTATTTACCTCTTTTCTGTCCCAGTCTGATTGCCATTCCAGATTTAGAATGGTTTTTATGTATCTCTTAATGCCGTTAAATGGAACAGGGTCATTTAAAATTTTGGTAGCCGATTTCGCTGCTTCGTCAGCCAATTCTTTGCCCAGTATACCTACATGTGAGGGAACCCAGCAAAATAGCCTTTATATGTAAGAGTATCGTGTAATTCACGAATTTTAAATTTTAATATGTGGCTGAAGCTAAGATATGAAGGATTATGCTAAAGTAAAAACTCTAATTTAAAAAAAATTCGAATCAATACCTCAGACTTGTCTGAAAAACTTTCGAAGGGCAAAGAGAAACTTGGGAGAAACTCATATCCAGATTTTAGAAGACCGAACTTTTCATCTAGTAAATATATTCCTTCTCGCCATAGAAGAGAAATTACAAGAGTAAATGGTGGCATTCCGAAACGAAAGCATTGCTATTCCTGTGGAAGTCATCTGCATCTGATTTGGGATGGTGTGGATAATCGAAGAAGGAATAAAATTACAAGACAACATGACAGAAATTCTTACGGGAATCCGAATTCTAATAGGAATTATAACCCCTCAAACCAAGCAGTAGTAGCTAAAGTGGACTCTTCACATTTGCAATCGGAGGCGAATCAAAATCTTGTCACACTTTCTAAAGAAGATCAATGTTTATATTAATTTAAAAAATGAAGTAATTATTGATTCTGAAAGACAAATTTCAATTCTTCATTCATCGTTGGTACCTAATTTATACGATATAGAAGAAAACAAGATTTTAACTCCTGCATTTGGTAAATAAATATAGGCAAGAATCTGTAGAATCCCCATTTACTATAGGAATCAAGCGAATTTATTTAATTATGTGGATACTCTCAATGCAGTGACCGTCAAATTGAATGTTCCCTGCTAAATAACACCGGATGTTTATGAATTGTTAATTAGTTCATCGGGAGAGTATTGTTTTAATGAAGAGAGTAGTAAAATCGAAGAGCCAACTGTGAAGTACGAACCGCTAAGCAAGGTAACACCTTGTTTTTGTTTATTGCAACCCTTTGAGCGCATCGGAGGAAAGGAGTCATTCTAGTACAAACGGGGAAGGAAATAAAAATATTGATTTGATAACACCGGAAGCTGAAATTGGGTCTACTAATGAAACTGTAATAAATCTACGAAAATCTCAGAGAACTTGTGAATCATTAAAGGATACTTGCCTTCAAGGAAAAAAAAGCATATATATATATATATATATTTGTTAACCCAACTTATGCTTCCTAAAGATAGACGAGAACAAAATTTGAAACTAACTCATGAATCAATTTTTGGTGCTCACATGGGAATGCGGAAAACTAAAGAGATTATCGTTATTCATTTTCTGGCCTAGTCTTTTTCAGAATGTGGAAAATTTCTATAAAACGTGTAAAGATTGTCAATTGAGAAGTTCCGAGAAAAAAGCTGATAGAATCCCGATTACACCTGTGCTAGGACCTAAATTGCCATTTCAAGTGGTAAATATTGACATAATTGGACTTATTGAGCCTACTTCAGCAAGAAAATTTAAATATGTATTATGTTTAATGGACCAACATTACCGCTGGCATGGAGCAATATCATTGAGAAGTTTGACAGCAAAATCTACATGCGATGTCTTATTTAAAAATTTTATGAGAATCGGCATTCCGAATATTATTGCTAGTGAGGGAACCAATTTTACATCAAACTCACCCAAGGTTGGTTGGTTTATTCGGGTTTAATGGCGTAAGAGCCAAAGGTAGGCTATACTGCGCCAGAAGCTCACCCAAGAATTCCAGGAAAGATCAGGATGTCATCCAAGATTTTCGTGTCCTAGATATCCAGCTAGTAATGGTTTGGTTGAAAGATACAACAAGGTTTTGAAACAGATGTAACATCATGTGACAAGAACTGATCCATCAAATTGGGATAAGCCCATTCCATTTCTTCTGTTCGATTACCGTGAGGTTCCAAACTTTACAACTGGAGTTTCACCATTCCAGCTAATGTATGGAAGTTAGGCAAGAGGTCCTTTGGCAGTGCTAAAATCAACTTAGTCTGGAGAGATTTCTTTACTTACGTATATGAGTCAGGCGGCAGTGGAATACCTACAGGAACTGAAAATGAAAATGGAGGAAGCTACTGAACTGGTAAAAGTATTTTCCCAGAAGAGACAACAATCCTACTATTATTTTAATAGGGGAACTGCATCGAAAAATTTTATGATTGGAGATCTTGTGTATTTACTCATTCCGGACTCGAGCAACAAATTGTATGCTCGGTGGACTGGACCTGTTGAAATAGTCAGAGTTGTTCCGCCACATTCCTACTTAGTCAAATTACCTGATGGAAAGGAAGGAAACAAAATCCATTTGAACAAAATCCGAAAATTCCAGAGGAGAGTCAATGCTGGGGTGTTATTTTTGAAAATGAGGAAGAATTCGGAGAATTTATAACAGTTCCCGAGAAAGATTATTCTGTGCCTTTGAAGAAAAATGAAATGAATGAGATAGAATAGGGTCATTTAAATGAGCAACAGAGAAAGCAGATAAAAGCTCTGATTAAAAAACATCAAGGATAATTTACCGGAAAGCTCAAAAAAGAAAAAGTTGAAGGACATAAAATTCGCTTGATACCAAATATGGAACCGAAAAAGCTGTGCATTTGTAGAATACCGGAGGTTTTAAAAAAAAGTTGAAAAACGAATTATTAGAAGTAATATTAATAGAAGAGAGTGATGCCGACATAGCTTATATAGTGGTCTGCGTTAGTAAGAAAGATGGGAGTTTGATTCTTTGTGTAGATTACCGAGCCCTGAATGTTGTTACAAAACCAGATGATTATCCTATGGAAAATGCTGTTTATTTAATGTCTAGTACAGGTAAAGCTAACATCATCACAACTTTGTATCTATTAAAGGGATACTGGATTATCTCAATGGAAGAGCAGAGTAAAGACTATATATCTTTTAAAATTCATAGAGCTCAATATCGATCTAAAGTTTTACCTTTCGGAAATAAAAATTCTGTGTCCATATTTCAAAGATTGTAATATTTTAATATATTAATAATTAATAATTCAATATATATTAATATTAATATATTAATAATTCAAAGAAAATAATATTTTAAAAGAATGTAGTGAATTCGCAAGAGCTTACATCGATAATATTGCAATATTTCTCCCTGACTTTGAAACTCATCTGCAAAACCTGGATTGCATATTTACAAAATTAGATGAGCTTCGTTTCACTTTAACTCGAAGAAATGTTCATTTGCGAGAGCTCAAATTAAATATCTCGGACACATAATAGGCTCTGGGAGGCATCAACCTGATCCAGGAAAAACAAGAGCAATACAAGAGTTGGAAGTATCAAGAACGAAAACCCAGCTTAAAAGTGCACTTGTATTGTTAAACTATTACATAGATTATATCCCAAATTACGCAAAAGCTGCTTATTCCCTCACAGAATTGACGAAGAAAAGATCAATGGAAGTCCTTGACTGGAAAGAAGCGCATCAAGAATCCTTCCAAGAATTGAAAGATAAATTGTCCAAAACTACAGAACTACAAAAGCCATCATTGGAGCAGCTTTTCTTTATCCATACAGATGAATCTCAAATAAGCATTGGAGCGTGTTTATCACAGAGTCGCAACAGAAAGCGATATCCTATCTGCTATGCCAGTCAGAAAATAACTCAAGCACAATCTCAATGGCCAACGATAGAGAGAAAGAGACGCATACGCGATAGTATGGGCCTTGAAGAAATTCGAACCATGGATTTTTGGAGCATCTGTTTAGGATCATCAGTGACCATAATCCCCTAACTTAATCGTTAAGAATGCCCCTCAGTCATCAAAGTTACAACGATGGATTCTTGCCTTGCAGAGGATATAGTTCTATATCACCCAGATATAGAACAATGCCCGGAAAACAAACTTGTGAATGCAGATACATTGTCTAGATTGCCTGTCTCTACTGAAGAATATAAATAGAATTTTCATTTATAATTTTAGCATATGTATGTAAATTTTATTCTAATTCTTTTTAATTCTTAAATTTTATCACTTGGTATTGAATGTATATGTAGCATATTTGTATTGTAAAGTTTCAGCAGCTCGTCACAATGGTGGACAAAATGTTCTAAATTCAGATAACAATTAAATTGAGATTAATCATTATCTTGGGGAAAAAGTGTGATGTTTGGTCGCCACTGGTGACGTCTGCGGAAGCGAGTGGCGAGATTCGCCGCCGCCGTTGATGGTTATTGTTTTTTTATATGATATAATTAGAAGAGCTTATGTGGCGGAGGGAGTAGGATGGTTATGCTTTTGCTTTGATTTTAAATAGATAATTTTAAGAAAAATCCGAGTGTTGCGTTTTATTTGAGATCTGATGTTTTCTTTAAGAGATACGTATATTACGTATATATATTACGTATATATAGATACGTATATATATTGAGATACGTATTCTTTAAGAATATTTCTTAAGAATACTTTACAATAACATGAAGTGTAAAATGGTATTCAAAAGATCAAACTATAATACTCAAATTAATTCGGGAATATTGGGAGTGCAATATAAAACAACTATATAAACGTCAACTTTTTTTAACAAAACTGAAAAAGAAGAGGTTCAAAAGGAAATTTATAATGTTTACCAAATTGGGAATATTCAAATTTCTTTTCTGTAACGTAGAAAAATACGCATTTCAGATTAGGAGTGAACAGCGATCTGCGGCATTCCTTCGGTACGAGGAAATTAAAAACAATTGATGCATGATGAATGTTTTGTAATAGTGATTGCTACGTCTCAGCAACATGACTTAGATGAATCGGCAACTTAGAGGGCTATCAGTCGTTTAGAGGCGAGCCAAACATATTCCTTTGTAACGCAAGCGTTAGGAGTTCCTCAAAGTGTAATTTTGAGACTATGTTACTGGTTTTTGGAAACTGGAAGTGTTCACTGAAAGTCAAGACATGGTCATACGCTAATTACAACACAAAATGAAGATCGAGATGTAACATTAACGGCCAGAATAAACCGCACTATGAATGTCATTTTATTACAACAGCACCTCCAAAGCTCTACTGGTACCACAGTTTCGACTCAAGCTATTCGAAACCGAGTCCGGAATGTGGGTTTGTATGCTCGCAGACCTATGATTTGTGTTTTGTTAATAGTGGCCTGCCGTGCTGCCCGCAGAAGGTGAGCAGAGGAACTGAGATGGGGATGAGATCAGTGGAACAATGTACTCTTCACGAACGAATCCCGTTTTACTGAACAACTTGACAATCGACGGATTCTCATATGGAGAGCATCTAGAACTCTGTATAATCCTGCATTTGTACATGAAAGTGTCCGATTTGGTGGAGGCGGAGTAATGGTCTGGGCCGGCATTTGTATCAATGACATCACCAATCTGTACATAATCAGAAATGGTACACTAACGGCTCAGCGATATAGGGATGTGGTTCTTTGCGATCCTTTGAATAAATTTCCAATTTTCTATTTTTCCTTCAATTTTTTACGTATAATAGGAAAGAGTAGTAAGGTTTTAAAATGGACACCCTTTAAATATGTTTTACCATTGCTTGCTTCTGAATTAATCCTTAATTGAATTACAATAACATACGAAATGGAAATTTCCACGAAGAAATACCAAAATTCCATTTAACTTTTAATTACTTAAAATTTATTTGAAACAATTTGATCTGTAATATAAATAATAGAAACGGATAGTTTTTAGGTTCATTTGGGAATAATTGTTTAATTTCTTTAACTTTCAAATCCCTTTAATTTTGTTGTAGGGCGAATCCGGGTTCGTAGAACTAATCCTCCACTGCTCAAAAATGTATGGAAATAATATTTATCTTTTTATTCTGTAAATCAAAATATGTACAATTTCACTATAAGCATTATATTTAGCTTTATATCTGTTCGATATGCGTGATCGAGCATCAAAAATTATAAAAATATTTCAGATGCTTTCAAATAAGAATGTTTCAATATTTAGATCATTATCAAATATAATAGTGTAAATAATCAACATAATTTTTTTTTAAAAAGCTGCATGAAATAAGCAGAATTTTTCCTTGAAATCAAGGCAAAATTTTATTGTATATTTTATACCGCTTATCTTATGTTGCTTTTTTTTGTAAATAATATCTTTTAAAACAAACGAATTCACATTTTAATAATAAAGAAAGAACAACTCTTCAAGTTGATAGTGGTTCGGGCTTCGTTAAGAAGATTTTAATGCATACTTCCTTTCTTCATTTTATTTTATATGTCTGACAGAATTTAACATTTATTTTATGCTGCCGTGTATTTTATACTGATACATTTTATTTTATACTGATACATTTTTAATACGTTGCATTTTTCTTAGTGTCTTGTCTTTTGCTGTTGTTTATTGTATATATTTTTATAACTTTTCTTATTTTTTATCGTACCCTGTCAAATTTTTTGCTTCTAATTCTTTTCTTAAGTTATATAAGTTTCACTAAATATAAGAATTTTTTTAAACTGGTAATGCTCTTTAAATTGAGAAGAACTTTTGTATTGCTTTTATCATTTTCTATATGAGTGAATACATGAGAAATCCAAAATGATTAAAAAGAAATTGCCACTACAGATTCCCAAACTTCAATATTTTTTTCAACTTCTTCCGTTAGAACGTTTTTTTTTTCTGACTTTCCCGTTGAGGAGACAAAATGTTATTCACGAATTTATCGAATTAGGCAAAACTTGGCTTACTGCCAATATTTCAAGTGTGGATATAAGCTCTTATAAGACACATACCCCGACTTCCATTCTGCACAACGGGGAACTTTTACATGGAATGATTAATCAATTTATTCTGTCTGCAAATCTCACAGCTCAACCAGGATACAGTTTCAAAAATGCGTTGTCATTTTACATGCGTAGTCAAACATGCATTTCACTTGATTTTCGCTGAGATTAGCATGGTTTTATTTTTAAAATGATAAAACAGTTTGTATAGAATGTATTAGTGATAAATAATAGCACAAAGTATATAATTGTAGAAAATAGACTACGTTTAGTACACGTTTTGTAATGGTTTAAATCTTAACAACATGATTCATAAAGCATTACATATGAAAACAAAAAATTTAATTACAAATAAATTACTCATGTGGTCATTTAGATTGATTTTTAAAACTACTAATTTTTAATACTTATTCTTTTTTAAGCCATTTTTAGACCTGTATGACGATTAAATCTATACATAAGTGCTATTTATATAAAGAAGCGTTGACTAAATAAATAAAATTTTTTTTGCCACAAAACGTTTTTCTTTGATTTTCAAACACTGGGAAGTAAATAAAAAAAATTGTGATAGATGTATTTACGACGGCAAAATTTGTTTTAGCAAAATCACCGATGAATTTGAAAATGTTTTTCATGGTGTATTTTATTACGAATGTCTACTGAAATGTATAAGGATTAGATTGTGGAAAACTAATAAAATAAATTCATTTATGTTTTTATTATTATTTAAGTTTGTAAATCTTTCATCACTTGAAATTTACCTTTTCAATCTATTGGAAACATTTTTCTTTCAAACAATTGTATTTGTTTCTTATATGTCTGTATTTGTTTATTTAAAGTTCACGCAAAATATCATATCTTTGTTGAATTTTTAAAATAGTTTTATTCTTATTGGGTATATGATAATAAAATAATGTGAATTCTACAAACAAAATATACAGCGACTTTAAAAGTGTTCATACACTTTTTAAAATGTGAAGATAAGGCGCTATAGCTTGGAATTGAATTCGAAGGCGAAATTTATTATTTTCATATCATTTTTCTTTCTACAACTAAACTTTATATCATACACTACACTTTTTATCTACAGCTACACTTTTGTCATATTTCCGGTAAAAAATCCTTTTATTTTATTTGATATCTCTTTAAAAATGCTAGAAGGCATCGATAAATCTCGTTCACAAAATTGTTCATACAACGAAAATTTTTCAGAAAAGTCCAGTGCTATAATTATCATATGTGATTTTTTTTTATTTTGGTATTTTGGTAACATTTTAAAAATTGTTTGCCTTTCATCTTTTCTTTCTCAATTCTCTATGTTCTACTTATTATTTTAAAATGAGCCTTAACCGTTAGGAAAAACTAATATCATTCGGAAAGTGATAATTTTTCTTACAGTAGCGATAAATCAATTCAGCATATCGCAAAATAAATAATTTCATTCCTTTCTGCATTGCAGTATGTAATAAAAAGTTTTAATTCATATCGAAAATAAAATCATCTAGCTAAGATGACACCATTTAACACGAGATGTATTATTAAAGAAATTTGTGAAAACTCCGTGCTTGAGTGTTAATTAGATTTTTGCAGAATCTACCAAAATGTTTTCTACTTGAATCTCGCCAGAAAATCCTCTAGAGTGCAAAAATTAGTTGGATTACGTAAACGTGTCTGTCCAGTTAAGAGAAAAAAAAATTGTTGATGCAAAAAAAATATATAGCTTAGGTTTTCCTTCGCTAAATCAATAATAAATAAGTCTGAAACTCGTTGAAATCATGTCTTATTTACAGATTACTAGCGTTTTTTTATTTTTATTTTGATGAGCGTATAATTGTATAGAGAAGAAAAATCGGGAAATAGAATTCAAAGTACTTAAGTCAGTATTGTAAAACATGAAGGGCATGAACATGAACAAAAAGATGAACGTTTTTGCGTGCAATGTATGTCAGTACTGATAAAAGCCATTCGGTATTTATTGAAAGAATAATAAATCGTGCTCATTTTTTAAATAGTTTTAAAAATAATTGAAATTTATCAATTCAAAATTTGGCTATTGGAAACAACTGATTTTTATCCAGATAACGATCCTAAGCACATTACTTACAATGTTCGCTTCCGATTTTTCTAATTGTCTACAAAAAA
>JAPMOR010110649.1:9300-21216 GCA_026543865.1 Argiope aurantia | reverse complement strand
AGCAAACGATAATTTCTGAGATTCACTCTTAGCTTAGCGACTTATAGCTTTTGTTTTTCATTTAATATAAAGTTTTTTAGTAATGGTGTTTCATCGTTTCTATATTGCCTCTGTTAGATTAATACTGCTATATTACAAATAAAATTTCTTAGGTAGCAAATCTGAGAAACCCAAAAAGAAACAGGTAGGACATTTTTCTTATTATTGTTTGAATAATTCATAACTGCTAATCTTAATAAAAATAAGAAAAAATGAAATTTTTCCAAACTTTTGACAATATTGTAGAAATTGTTATTTGAACGAATTCAGCATTCCAAAGTATTCATTTCTATACAAAATGTAAAACTTAGCATATATTTATTGTGCTCAACATCTCAAAGTGCACATCACTAATGTCTCTGCAAGGCATTATTGAAGTTATATACGATATATTTGTCACGAGCATAATATAAATTAGCGTACATGCATATTAATTATTTATGACTGAAATCATCTTTATCATTTTAATGATTAGGCATAGACAATAATTGAATTATAAATTGCAATCATTCATAAATTGTTTTACAATAATTCTTACATAATTTCTTATAAAATTATGAATACTTAGTGACATCAGAAGGATATAAAATACACAACTGCTATATCTTGCTGTGTCCAGATGTTAATGATTTTCATTTACATACATGTAAAGAATTGAGTACCGAATGTTTTTAAAGTTAAAAATAGAAGAATAACACTCAACAAAGAACAGCAATTCATTCATTCGTAAGTTCAAGTAAGATTAAGTTTAATGACATATATGCGCTACTGAAATAGTAGTTAAAATTTCAAATAATTTTTATTATAGTATTAAGAGTATATAATTAGAATTTTCCCCATCTTGTTGCATTTTCGATGTTTTTTCCATTGTTTCATTGTAGAAATTTATTTTTTAATTAAATAATAATAAATAAAAAAGAAGTTTAGATATTTATTGACCAAAAAGTTTTTATTTTAAGTCTGAAATTAACTATCAAAAATTTTCTTTGGCCTTTATAAAATATTGTTTTAGTACACAACATTAAAAGTAATAGTATGTCAACTACGCTATATGAACATTTATTGGTAAAAAAATTGTAATTTTGAGTATTAAATTAAATTGTCCATATCTAATGATTGGAACGTTATTGCAATGATCAACCTAGTAAATAATAGTGTGCCAGTGATAATGTTAAATATTTCGTTACTGTTGCGGGCTCTTAGTAATTACCTAAAAGCTTTCTCAGATTTAATAATTAACTTAAATCTTGCAGTGTATATATTAGGTGTCATATATAATTCATCATCTGTAGAAAATGCAGCAAACTATGATTGATATTTGAAAAACAACATTTAATAGCATATCTCATCCCAGATGTTAACATTAAAGGATATATAAATTTTTACCTAAATAAATATCCAGTGGCGGATTCAGGTATATATCGTCCTTATGCAGTGAACATTATAAATTCTTTCTTTAAATAAAATTGTCAATTTTTTCAAATTTTTTAAAAAATTTAATCAACGTATTAATGATTTATTTTAAATAAATTTCTATTTCAGTAATTTTTTTGAAGATATATATATTATTTATTTATTATGACTCATAATTACTCAGTATCCATGTTTGAGTACAATTATATTTAAGCAGCCACATGGTAGTTAGAGAGGCAATAATAGTTAAATGAATATAATAAAATAGTAATAAGAGATAATATAGTTAATGAATTAGATAAATAAATGAAATAGATGTGATAATATTATCTTAATATTTTATAATTCATAGAATTTGTTACTTGATGAGTACTGCTTCCCATAAAAAAGTTCATACTGTACTAAACGGTAGAATCAACGAAATGGGTATAGAAATTCCATTTATAAATCGATAGAAAAATTCAAAAATACAAATTTCAGTTTTTCTCTTTTAATGAAATTCGCTAGTGTTGCGATAAAGAAAATTTAGAACCCATTTCACAGTGGCTTTATAAGGATAAGTGTTTCCAAGGCATATTCTAATTTTTTTTCAACACAAGGTACTAATGGTGTCTAAATTTAATTAGTACCAGGCACATGATATTATATATCCATCACTGTATCAGTGTTGACTTTTAAAAGAGGTATAAAAACATTTAAATTTCGTTTCGATGGACCTCCTCTTAAAATTGGCAACCGGAGATTCTATGCTTTCCCTTCTTCTAGTGCAAAGCCACTACCTGCAAAAGTAAATTTGCTACATGATAATTCTATACTAGAGTTAAAAAAAGCAACAGGACTAATTTTGTGAATCAAATTCTTATATGGCCAGTGAAGGGAAGAAAATTAAAAATTTAAATTATTTAGTGATAAAAACATGTATTTTCTTTCATATTATTTTTACTGATTCTTTCAATCAAAAATAATTACTTAATATTCTAAATATATTAAAATACACAAGAGACTTATGAACACATTATATATACCCATTGACCACAAATAAAAAAATCTGTAAGTCATTGATTTAGTGATCTAAATTGATTATTGTAGTATTAAGAAGATGTTAATAGCACAAAGAATCGAAATATTCACCAGCCAAAGAAGAGCATTCACGTGAAATTTTAGCTCTATTCTATCAAAATTGTCAAAGAAAAGCAAATGTAAAGCATTTTTGAAATGTCGAGAAATTAAATCTGATTAGTATGTTTTATTGTGTAAAAATTCGACTCGAAAATCGCAAAAGTTACTCATTGTTAAATGTTTTAAGAGATTTATGACCCACCTCTAAATAATATTTATCTGAAATCTTAAAAAGTAATTTATATTAAAATGGAATTATTAGTAAAAGTATATTATTAAATTAGTTTTATATTATTTTAAAGTTCAAAACAAATATAACATTGATTCCAATTTTCAAATTATTTACTGTTTACTTTACAGCTGCATTTCAAATATGAGTCACATTAGACACAGTTATTAAATAACAGCATTTTAATGTACGATACACATCCAATACTTACATCTTCACAAATCACAAACGTCGACGTTATTGATAAACCTGTAGGTAATACATATAGCTTTGATATGTGCAATATATGATAAAAAACAGCTATTTGATGACACAATTGAGCGTCGATAATTCGGATATTTCTTGGAGAGCATTGCAAGTTCACTTATTTTACTCAATTTTTTGATAAAGCAATACAACAAATTTCACATAAGGAAAAATCCTTTTTTCTATAAATAGTTTCGTTATTTTTAATTGACAGTTAATTGCTATACAAATGAAGTCTCAACAATTTCTTTTTACTTACAAATATGATTAATAACCAACATGTCGCCATCAAATTTAGAAAAATAAGTATTTTTCTGGTTGCTGTCACTTAGTTTCTTCTTCCTCATAAAATTCCTTGTGCTACTGAATTAACTTTGATCCGAATCATCAACGCTGCAATGTGTTTCGATTATACACAAGCTCAGGACATTGATATATTTGAAATACATTGGGTACATGTATAATATATGCAATATACAATGAACATTCTAGTGCGTTTAATGGCACAATCTGATTTGATGTTTCAAAGAATCAAAAGAAAACTTTCAGATTGCATGTTATTAAATGGAACCAGAGACTGAATTAAATGAGACATTTAGTAATTCGTTTCAAAAGATTTTAACATATTAATAGAAACTTCTTGACACATTCACATTCGTGCTATACAAATTTGATTCAATGTTACAGCATAGTAGCATCAAAACAATATAATAACTTTACGTTGTGTGGAATAGATATTGCGCCACATAACATATGCTTTCAAACAACAATACAACTTCACATTAAGAGAAATAAATAGCGCCTTGCTTAGCATAATGCCTCCAAACAGTATAGAAATCTTGTTTCGTGTGAAATAAATAGTGCACTATCTTACATGAAGCATTCAAAAGACATTACAGTTTAGCATTGTGTTAAGTATATATCGCACCACATAATATGACACATTCAAACAGCATAGTAACTTTACATTATATAAATAAACCATCACATCTTCTAATATAATAAATTCTTTTTAATCTCAGATCTCTTCCAAAAAGCGATGTCCCAAGCACGCATTTCAAAACAGCTAGTGAAACGAGGGGAAAAGGAACTCAATTATCCAAAATCTCTGCCTAATCTTTTGGTCAATAGATTATGATTGTACGAAATCTCGATTTTCTTTTTTGTAGAATGGATCTTTCAATGGAATTCTTTTCTTTTTTTGAAACCATATGGCGATAAGATTTATTCGTCTGTTCTTGCTTTCTGCCTTCATTAACAAAACAAATCACAACATTTAAGTTTAAATAATATTTTGGAGAGTAAAGAATTATCCAATTTTTAGCCAGGAAAATAGTTTTAACGACAGAACTAGAACCTAAGCGCACATGCTGAGAATTTATAATAATGATTCATGTATGCAATATGTAATATTAATGATGTCTTTTCTGTTCGATCTGTGGAAGAGCAAACATGATCAGAAAGTTAGCAGTATACAGTGACGAGTAGTCATCCTTTTCCTCTTATCAGATGACGCTGCACAAGTGGAATTCAATCGAAGGTCTTCATTCAATGCGAGGGTAAAATATTCCTCTATTTACAGAAATTTCTGGTATTGTACAAAAATAGACCCAATCATCACCGTATTCAAGTTTGCAATCATTAGCTATTTGGATCAGACTATTTGATTCCGTCCATCTCTTTAGACACTACGAAAATACTGTGGCTATCGCTTTCCCTACAGAATAGGTTCTGCAAAATAAGGTGCATTAGTTTCTGTCTATCCAACAGAAGCCTACTTTGATGGATTCTGCAAATTTCTAGTTTCTCCAGAATTTGATGTATTGCAAAGGCAAAGGATTGTTTCGAGAAATGACAACCAGATGTTTAGTTTACCATTTGTCAAAAAAAAAAGGAAATACGGATATTTTGAATAAGTCTGTTAATAGGACAGTAAAGAACAGACGACCAAATTACTTGATAATGTAAATCCTGATGGCTTTGTAGTGTATGTATCTGTATGTACTACTATGCCAGAAAAAAAAACATTCTATTGATATAACATTTCAATCGTTCATGAAGAAAATATTAAAGAAGGAGCTAATTAGCATTCTGCAGATATAATCCATTAATATCTGAAAATTAATAATTAAAATTCATTAATGCAGGTAGAGGTTATTAATCCAGTGAATAGATATTATTACAGCCATTTGAAACTAGGAAATAAAAATATAAAATTACAAAAAGTTTAAACCTGGTTCAACTGTACTATTAAATAAAGCTACGTTATACCTTCCGGTATTCCTTCAAGGTGCGTGTTTACCAAAGTGTGTTGCAGAGATCTATAGAACTTATCATATTGTAAGATGTGTATAGTAATTATTATTTAATAATATTATTTATAATGCGTTCAAACACTGTTGAACACAAGTGAACTGTTATTATATCTTCACTTTAAAATACATGCATACTTAATCTTGTCATTGATATTCCATTCTTTACAAGTTATAGAACAAATATGTAGAACGGCTGCCATGTAACAGAAACATTCTATTTACAAGTGAAAGCTTTGACATTTAACATCGAACATAATTGTACAATTTCCGATATTGTCATAATACCCGGATTAATTGATGTTATTGCTAATTACACTACTTGAATTATCTTCAAATATTACATAAAGGAGGACAAACAATTTGACGCCCATAACATTGCCATAAAATAACAACAAGTGCATATATATTTATACAGACATTACCACACTGTATTTACTTGATATACCGACAGTTTTTGTCGAGAAATGAAAGACTGTCACATCGACACAAACAGATTTCACGACAATTATTTGCAATAAAACATGTAGTATACAACAAATGTCAGCAACAAAGCCTGATTTTTTATACTGGACTTTTGGCATATTTATTGCATAATTAAAACTTTATCGAATTAATATTGATTGGTTTAATTAATGCCGCCAATGGAAAACTCACTGATCTGAAAAATTATACGAATTTAAAGCGTTTTTAATGATACTTACCACTTATACCGTACTTAATACCTCTTTGATTAATTAATAAAATAACTTTTTAAATATATTATCGAATAAGGAAGAAGTCACTTAAGATTTACAATTTATGCATTTTACAATAAACATTGAATATTTTCATTATGTAAGTTGTCTCATGGTTGAAATAAAATTCATAATTTAATTTGAATGAAAATATTCAGCAATGAAAATGTGGCATTTGGCAATAAACAATCAATCTCTAACAATATCAGTAACAATAATTACTATTTACAAAGACCTTCCTTCTAAATCATAGCTTAAAATCGATGCTTATACTAAGCTGAATCCAAAAATTATTTAAATTTTAATAATAGCTAGTTAAAATACATCTAAGAATTTAGATGTAGAATAATTAACAAATTTAAGAACTTAAAATTTAGCTGAACAGTGTAACAGTAGCTTACACTTTCTCACCTGGCTTGAAAATCTAATTATTTTTTCCAACTTTTAACATGAGTGCATTTTTTTTAACAATTTGTACTTTGATCTCAAAAACGTAATTAATCCTTTATATTATGCTAGTTATTTGAAAAAGTCATTTAATTTGATTTTATCTGAAAAGAGAGATATATTCTGCTGTAATTTTCAACGCTTAGTAAATAAAAATTCTGGAATTGAAATATTCTGTAAAAATACAAAGAATTTATTATTTATTATGTTTGCAAAATATATAAAATATATAGATCGAAATATTTTTTTAAAGTCTCTTTAACATTTTTTAATAAGGTTTTTATTAATTTCCTACTTTTTAAGATCTCCACAATCATTGATGTTATTTTCATACAGTTTTACAGTATCTATATCAGGGTTAAGGTTTATTCTAATATATAGACTTAAAGTTAAAATCGAAAATGAAAGTTTTATTTAAAAAGCAGAAAAAAATGCAAAAGCTCGTCAGGTTTCATATAATGGAAATTAATAAATTTTATTCTTTCAATTCCTTATAAATTCTTTTAAGTACTTTTTTATAAAATTCATCATAAGTAAAAACGAAATGATAGATTCCTTACGGATTAAAATGAAATCAAATAAACTTAAATATGTAAACTTTGTAAACTTCTACAGCTGTTTTGATAAAATATTTTGATAATTTTTGAAATTTTTTTCCATTGAATTCACATTTGAAAGCTTATGCTTATGAAAAGCATAATATATATATATATATATATATATATATATATATATATATATAATATTAAATGGTGTTAAAAAAGTAATTACTATAAAAAATTTTTAAAGTAAAAAAAAGAGAAAGGGAAGAAATCAATATTCCGGGAAATTTCAAAAAAATAATAAAAATATTGTAGTTCAAAATCACTTTTAATAATAAATTTTTCTTCAAAAATAAATTTTAAGTTCTATATATTGTATGAAATTTTCGTAACTCTTTAACCCTGATCTCCACTTATTGATTTATATTCTCATTATTTCTTGTTTTTTTTTCAATTACCGCAAATAATTCAGATTAATTTTGAATATTATTCCTGGTCCAATTAATAGAGTAGCATACTATAGAATGTTTTTTTTAACAGAAGCAAACTAAAAACTCTCGAATTTTCCATTGTATTTCGAATAATTTTAGAACCCTCTGGATTATTTGATTTTTTTTCTGCTAAATAATAACTTATTCCTATGACATATTTAAACTGAAGCTGAATACTTTCACATTATAAATAAATTTCAAATTTTTTCCAGCATCCGATTCATACTAAAGAATAAATATATTTTCAAATTAATATTATGTTTTAAGCATTATAATTAGAAGTCGATTATACAACAAACCGATTAATAATTTTTTAAAACATCAATATATGTATAAATGGAGAATATAGAATAACTTAAAACACTTAAGACTATTAATAAACCGAATAAAATTGAAATAAGTCTATTTCATGAACTAAACGCAAATTTAAAATTCCTTTCAAGTATTCGATCGTCGATGATATGACTTTATGCAATATAGGATTTATGCTTTGTTTAATATGAATATATGTATGGAACAAATTATATACATGCATGAAAATAAATAATATTTATATATTATTACATTTTTGGAAACTGATGTCCAAGTTGCAAAAGTTAACGTATATTACCGTACAATTTCTCAGTACTGTTGGGAAAACTATTGGAAATTCAACGAACAAATACAAGATAACACTTAATATTGTACGTCCAATCAGTTTCATGCCACAAAATACACTTGTAAATTTTATTTACAAATCGAAGAAATCTCTTGAATTCTCATTGCCTTGCAAATCTCAAATAAATGTAGATACACTGTAAGCTCGTCTAGTCACCTTTGTCAAAAAAGCACATGATTCACAATTCACTACAAGTGACTGGTCACATATGCAGTTCGCTTCTTCCGTAAGATAATCACATCTTTATTCATGATTAGAATTCAGAATAAGCGACTTGACTGAGGTGCAGTTCACTTTTCTTACATCATGCCAGCAACCACTTACAAGAGTTTACAAGAGTTTTTCCTCTTTTGCTAGTCATGTTAAATGGCTAATTAATCTTCAAATCTATGTAAGCAATAGACAGCAAATTCAAAAATAGGAATGTCATGCTAACTGTTGAAATGTGCATATATCTCGATAAAAAGCATTGATAAAGCGGAACTCATACAAAAAGTATATAAACAGCACATCTAAAATAGTAGGGGATATAGTATTCAGTCTTTTGGATATATTATGGTCTTTAAATACAAGTTGGTTGTTTTTTAAACTATTTTAAGAGAGGAAAAAAATTCTTTCCATATTTATAAAGCTTAGTAGATTAGTTGAAATTCTTCGACAGAGTATACAGAATAAATTATCTGTTGATAAAGTACTTAATATCTATATAAAACACCGTTTTTCAAAGAAATTTTTATAATTTTTTAAAGTTAATTCTTATTTGATTTCTTTGATATAAAATTATAGCTGAAACAAAAGATTAAAATCTTTAATATCATTAAAAAGCCGAAAATTCTATAAGTAATTTTTCTTTGATATAAAATTATAGATGAAACAAAAGATTAAAATCTTTAATATCATTAAGAAGTCGAAAATTCTATAAGTAATTTTCAAAGAAATTAATCAAAAATTACAAAGAAACTAATAAAATGTATTTTTTTAATTTTCAAAATATTTAATTATACGTTGGGTTTTCTTCTATTATTTCTGATAACTTTTTCCTCTTCTATTCCATTTCTAAATTTAGGAAAAAAATAATTTAATTTTTATGAAAAAATAGTCTTTTATTTTTTTGATTTTTATAAAATAAATGAAAATAGTATTTGTATGAAAAATATACAGATTATTTTTTTTAATTTACATGAAGTTACATCCACTTCTTTATAAATTCATTTGCTTTTTTTTCATTTTCTAGTTTAAATTAATTTTGAAAGGAATAAAAGGGAACCGTATTTATCGCTATTACGAATCTGGCGTATTTTTAAATTTATGATAATGCAGTTTTTTTTTTCAAAATAATCGTTTCTAATGTGATATATTGCTGCTTTCTAATCTATTTTCAGGAAGCACGTTCATTATATGGCTATGTATCTTTTCTTTAACAATATACATTATATACACTTCCAGAAACTAATTATAATTATGTGTTATTAGAATATTTAAAATATGGGAAATATATTTAAAACTTTCTATTAAAATCTATTCTGTTTATCTATAAAATATTTTTCCTAATTCAAAGTAAACATACGTGTTTCCTTCCATAATTAATAACATAATGTTTTTTTTTCAGTATTACTTTTAGTGTAATATCAAAAGGATACTTAAATGTAAATTTAAATCTTTTTAATTTTTTTTGGTTGGGGGGGGGGCAAAGCTTCGGTATATTTCCTGTTAAAAAGGGAAAAAATAATCCTTCAGCAACTTATCATAGGGTTAATTTAAAATTTCAAAATTTATTCTTTGTCATAGTCAATGTTATTTTTCAAACGCATCAGCATTTATAATCTGAAAATTTTTCAATAAATCTTTTTTGAAATGTATATTTAATTTTCAATAAAAATTCAAAAATGAATTTGTACAAATTTGTTCTTTTTCTTTTTTGTTATTATTTATGCTCATTTTCTTTCTTTTTTTTTCTTTTGTAACGAGAATTTATTTAAATCTTTTCAATAAGTTTTTAAATCACTGTCTCACCGATTCGATCGCATTTTGTCTCTCACTCACGGTCTCACAAAGACAAACTCATTGTAGTGATTCCATCGATTCTCTTCAAAGTCAATCCCCGGCTTGAGAGGCTCATTTCCACTCCCGGATGTCCCGGATCCAGCTGCTGCTACACAGCGGAATCCAGATTCTTGCAAATTATCGAACGCTTGCTCAAGGAAATTGTGCTTCAAGAAAAACCTTGCTGTGTATCGATTTTCATTGACCCTATCGGGATCTCTGGACTCATTTAAAGTATCTCCAAAGACCTCTCGACATAAGGTCACTCGCCCACAGACTAATATCCTCGTCAGCTTCCGAAACTTGACATCAGCCAGTCCGTCGCGTCCGAAAGCAAACGATCCACGATATCCGATGGTCAGATATCCAGGCTGACCTGTAGCTTGCATCAGACCACCTGGTGATGTTGGTGTGGACACGGAAGACATTCTGGGTAGAGATACGGGCTGGGGTGCTGCCGTCGACAGGGAATCCACACAAGCCATTAAATCAGCCATGTTGAAATATTCAGCCTCGTTCTTCAGGCGCTCCTTCTCGTGGAAATTTTCCGGAAGCACCAGCTTCTGGTTCCTCAGGAAGTCGAGGACATACCGAAAGAGAACGCCATCCCTGTCCACGAAATAACGTCCTTTGGCATCTTTTCCAATTCCTTCTTTGCCCGTGAAAATTTGGCCCAAAAGACATTTAGTGTCTTTGGTTAGTGTGCTTAAGGATGTTGTGTATAGAACACCTCCGACATTCAGTTCGATTACTGATGGAAAATCATCGCTCCCTTCCGATTCCATGCTCCGCCAAACGCAAGTCTGAAAGAATAATTGATACAAAATTAATGATAGCGATATCTACTTAGTTAGAACATTTAAATAAAGCTATTTCGATATTTTTAGTACTGAGTTTCTTTTAAATTGAATAAAATTATTTTGAATACAAGATAATTTACAATGCATACATACAAGATAATTGTACAGCGTTTATTTATGCAATAATAAAAGAGATAATTCATGAAAGATATTTTTATAACTACACAATAATAAAAGGCAAAGAATTATATTGAAATATGCATCAATAAACTCCATTTCAGTCTAAAACTTAGTATCGCTGCCCTAACATTTACGCAGAAATATAATGAAAGAAATGTTTTTTTTAGAATTTTATATGCTTAGGAATAAAAAAAACTCATTTCATCTTCAAGCATCTGATTTAAAGGCATATTCTTGGATGTATTAACGTAATTTAAGCAAATTGTTTAACATTTTACAAAACGTGACGCTGTAAATCATTCAGATATTAAGATACTTGCATAAAAAAAAATCTAAAGAAATTTTTTCATTTTCATTAAGAAAATAGTTTTGGATATAGATTTTAAATAGCTTTTAATTCAAATAAATAGGATCTAATGGCATATAATAAGCATAAGCAGAAACATTTTTGCTATAAAAGAATAAATCAAACTACATGTAAATAATTTTTAAAGACACAATCTTATTTATCTTTCCAATGAAAAGACCATGATGCTTTCATTCAGATAAACTTGAAATTTTTAAACTTAATATATTAAAAAATAAGATATTAAAAATTCTTGCAAAACTCATTAAAATAAATAGTTATGAAACTCGTTTGACAAACAAGCGATTTGCATT
>JAPMOR010110647.1:2684-31719 GCA_026543865.1 Argiope aurantia | reverse complement strand
TTTTGATGATAGAACATATTTTAGTAAGTTAGTTGGTTAAGTTATATTAACGCCCCGTTTTCAAGCAACACTACGGCCATTTTGGGATGAACTAGGTAATTTTGAACCGCGTTCAGATGACGACGATGGAAGCTCAGCTTGCACCCCTCTCTCCAAAGTTCCACACCACATCAGTGGGAGGACGTTTGGTCCAGATGGATTTAACGTGCACCAGACCCACTTATACGGCGGTTCTTCGGTGGAATTGGGTCTCGAATCTGAAGTTCTCAGAATATATTTTGGAATTTCTACATACTATATTTTCAAAAAAAAATCGTTCTTTAAAAAGAAAAATTCGAAATAATTGGTTGTACTTTTAATATGTTTGTTTTAATTCTTATAACTAAAAAAGGAATCAAACACACAGTGTCATTTTAATGATAGAGCATATTTTGGAGTTTTTGGAGCAGTTACACACAATGTTTACAAAAAATAACTTTTATTTAAAAATAAAAATTTGAAATTAATCCTTTAAAAAGAAGAATTTGTTGATTAAAAATTTCAGATAAGAATATGCCAAGAAAAGTGATTTTGCTTATTTGTTATGCCATCAAACCATATCAAATGGCATCTAAAATTATGACATTGAACTAGTATTGAAATAAATTACTTCATAATTATTTTACCATTGAAATATACAATGGTATCAATTTTATTACCACTCACTATTTTTTTTCTTCGATTATTCATAATTGTCTTGGGATTATTTTAAGTTTATTATTGCATTTTGTACAAATAAATACACACAATATTCAAGTGAGTGAGAATGGAATGCATAATGAATAAATGGTAAATTGAATGTATAACATTTTTATTTATAGAGAATGGCAAAGAAAAATATTAAGAAACATTTGTAACTATGAACTTCTTATGCAATTACACGGTGATGAAGGAAAATTTGCAATAAAGTATATTTGTCATAAAAGAAAATATAAAAAAGACAAAATTTCATGATAGAATTTCCCAACATATATTATATAATCAAGAACTAAGAGTCAAAAAATTATCAATATCAAAAACAAAAAGTTTCAGATATTTCAAAAACCTACTTACACTAGCCAAAAAAAAAAAAAAAAAAAAAAAAAAAAAAACGTTCACAATCTTTGAAATTTTGTGAATTATTTAGACTTCTACTAGTCATTCTTAAATCTCAATGATAAGAAGAATCTTTTTGTCAGCTTCCAATGGTGCAACCGTGTCAGAGAAATTTACAATAAAAGTTTTATTTCTTATATTTTAAATAGTTGTCACATAAAAAGAAGCGACAACGAAATTGCGTTAAAGAAATATTTTTTTCTTCCTCAAAAAAGAAACTATTTATTTTAAACAACAATTTATCGTTATTCTTAAGAGTTTAGCGAATTTATCTTGATAATCCAGTAAGACTTCCTTTTATACGGATGCCTTTGTTAGAAATAAAAAAAATCTTTCAAAGTCATTTATCTTCTTTTAGAAGCGACTTTAAAACTTTTTCATGCTATTATAAGTCTTAAATTGATGCCGTATTTTAAAAAATCTTTAAACACAGAATACCTTTGATGTATTTTTGCAAATTATCTGAAAAATAGACTGCTAGAATGAGCTATTCTTTCAAGTACAAGTTGTTAACAGAAAGTTTCCATCGGCCTTTTATATATTGTACGAAAATCATTGTAAGGTTTTCTTTTTAGTTAACTCCATAAATGTTATTATATTAATCTTATGCTTCTGATAAAATCTTTTAATGAATTATCGATTTCGCTATATAAAAATAATATGGTTTCAAAAGAATAAACCAGCAACAGAAAGAAATGAGAGTAGGATACAGGATGAGTAAGAAATGTGTTTCTCACTTCAGAAGGTTCTAGAATGCGTTCTGTAGTTAAAACAATAAGAAATTTGAACTTCAAATTATTAAAAAGATGCGCTTGGCATTTATTAAATAAAAAATTATAATACAAAATTTCGCTGATGGAAGACTATGTAATACAAACAAAAATAATTAATATGGTATATGAATGATATACAAAAGTACCATGGAAGCGATTCGATATATCCCCCTTTATTTCAACATTATGTTCTATTCGCTGAACCATATTTTCCACTGCTAAACCGAGTAAGTCAAGAGGAAAAACTTAAAACTTGGCGACGAATGCTGTCCGGTACAGACGCTGGCCTTTCACGGTAGAGATGAAAAAAAAAAAAAAATTACAACTAAATAGTAATATGCAGGGGTAATATCCGGTGGAGGAAGAGGCCATACTATTAGAAAAGGACGGTTGATCCAGATTGCTGACGCATTTTGAAATGCTACCTTAAAAATTATTTCACTATGATAAAATACAAAAAAAAAATTTGTTCCAAAGAAATTTGTTTTGTAACTGTTATAATAGATCATAAAATATGATTTTTTTAAAAAAAGAAATTGTTACTTTTCTAATAAATTTTGCAGATTTAAACAAAGATTCCGACATCTGACATTCTAATTTTGTTATTTTTAATTATTTTTATTATTTTGCACTCTTCCGAATTTATTATTAGCGCTTTGTTACGGAATTTAAATAACGAACAATGAAAATCCGTTGTTTCGTTTATTTTCAATTAATTGTTTTCTTCGCTTTCCACGTTAAAAATATAACTTCCTTGCTGATTTGGTAATGAGGCAAATTAAGAAATTAAGAATTATGAAAAATATTTTGATAAAAATTTAAATTCCAATACCAATTTCTGTAGAAAATGTTCTAATTTTTTCATCTGTCTTTCGTTATACTCATCTCCCGTTAATAAATTTCGAATTTTGTAGATTGTAATTTTCCTGATGCCACGAAGAAAAATAAAAAAATCAATGTTATTTTTTTACTCTCTTTCCGTATTGTTTTGAATGAGTAATATAGCTTTCCTCTAATATGACTGCCTTCGCTGAAAAGAGAAACCATTAGACATTCTCAATAAATGCAAAAATAGATGCTATATTAGTAAATCCTAGCCTTAGTGATAAGGGATATGAATTTAGTGACATAACTCAGTTTTGGAAAACATTAAGACTGTGGACATAACTCATTTAGGAGTTGAGATACGGATATCCTTCTAGAACATGTAATGTTCAAGTCATGAATGTTGTATAAGCAATTATAAGCAATTGCCTGCACATTAGCAGGGATTCTTCTAATTTCTTCTATATTTCTTTTAATAAATTCAGTTATAGCATTGCTAGCGGGACCGAATATAATTATGTAATGATTTGAGATGTGCGTGCTTGTTATTGATTTCTGCGATATCTTCGTATATACTCTTCATTCCTATATACGCTACGTTTTGCTAGTTGGTTTTTTTTTCATGTGGATTTAAACGATATTATTCGTTAACAAGACTGTAGGAATATTTTTTCACTTCAAACCCTTTAATCAGATATCCGTAACATTAGCTTTCTTTTATGTTACGGTGCCTAACATGTCATGGACAATGCCGTGTGATTTAGTGCAGGATAACGATAAACCAAATTAAATTTTGAAAGATAGGGCAATTCGACCATATTAAAATTTGACTGCTTTTAAAAATTTCAATTTTTATGTAAGCTATTTTTTCTTTTCAAATATAAACATAATTTTTTTTGTATCTTGTTTTATGAATATTAATTTAATAAATAAATATTATTTTTCTATTTTATAAAAATAATGCAAAAAAAACCCATTTTGTTACTGTAATGAGCAAGTTGATTGTAACCTCGGAGCGAAACGATATCCTTGACAAAAATCGAATTCCTTTTTATTCTTAAAGCATATGAGACAGTATTCTAATTAGTTAAACTTTGTTAAGTATTTTTTTTCTTGAGTATTACGATATAAAAGGCTCCTTGAACTTAAAACTCATCATAATAAATTTTTATAACTCACTATGGGTATAGGCGAAATGAATGGATACAGCAGAAAAAAAATAGCTAAATATATTTCCTTAAAACATAAGATATATGACGTTTGAAGATCTTATGTATTTGTACACATGAACATCATTTCTAGCCTATAATTTAATTATAGTCATCCCATACACTGTTTCCGCCATGACACTTCCTTTCACATTCTGAATAGGAAAGCAACATTGATCATGATGGAATTACAAAAGTTATGAGCTGTTCAAATATTGCTTTATAAAGCATGACTGTTAATTTGTTAATACACTAAATTCTTTCCATTTCCGTCTAATTGAAGTAAGGCTTTACATAAATGATGACCGTTGTGTTAATTTATGACATTTAAATGCCATATTTATGTTTCAGAATGGCGAATAGAACAAAGGGCTTTTAGAATGCTATTTTAGCTTTTATTTTTTAATTTGTTGAATTAAATTTTCCAACGATGCAAATAATGCATGTTTTTCACATTCTTAAATTCCAATTCAAGAATTTTTTTTTATATAATCGTATACAAGAAAAAAAGTATAACCTTTTCTTATTTAATTTAACAGTAATTTATTGTATTGTTTAGTCAGCAAAATATCTTGCAATCATTAATAATTAAGTTCAGCAATCGTATATTCAGATAGCAAGTACTTAATTAAAAATAAAATGCGACTCGTGTATGCCTTTTTTTTTGAATTATCGAGAGAAACTCTAATTTAAAGGAAAGTTAATGAGGCAAAAATAATTTTCAAGAAAGGACTTCGAAGGCATATCATAAAAAAACGGTTTTAAGTAAATAATCTTTTTCCTCTTTAACGAAATCGAAATCATTAATAAAAAATCTCTAAGTGTGAATAAAATTATTTTTTGTAAGTAATTATTTCTTAATTAGAAATATTACGATTTTTATATCGATGAAATATCCTAAGCCTTTCGAATATAGGACGTAAGAAAAGACACCATATATGTAAAAATCACAGTGCAATTAAATTATGAAATTCACAAACACTTTTATAACCTTAAATCCGTCCTGAGGCACACTGAAAAATCTGAATGATCGAACCGCCGAAACAGCAACACTAGCGAGGACTGTGGTTGAGTAGTAAAGGCCATCATCGGCCATGGTATACCCCTTCCCTTGGGAAGTACGTCTCGTCATCAGTGGGAGGAGCCAACCCCCATTTTTTTCTGTACTCACCATGGTGGCGAGAACCAAACACCATAAAACACTTTTATAAGTATGATTATTCAACGAAATAATGCGACAGACTTCAGAATTTTATTGTTATATTTAACAATGTTTTAAAAGTTTTCTGCATATGTTTATAACTTATCTTATACCCACATATACTGTCTCTATATATGCATATTTACAAAGTAGTTCCAAAATAAAACCTACATCTATGAGTATTTGTGCAACTTCAGTACAACTTCCCCAATGGGTATTAAAGTTTGACGGCAAGTATTATGAAAGGAGAGTTGCCATCTCTCAGTAATAGAAGGTAAAGTTATATTGATAGATTCTTGAATATAAGATTTTCTAAAATTCCAAGAAATTACAAGAAGAAGAAAGAAATGAAGTAGCATACGTCATGACAATGTACAAAGAATTGGAAGAAAGCAAAATAAAGGAATGGAAAAGACCCTTAACCGGCTCCTCCATCCCGCTCCTAAGACACACTTTTAAATCTTATTGACAGAACTGCCATGACATATAAAACTGTATATATAACATTGTATAAAGGTATAATACTGGTGGGAGTTACTGCTAAGTTCTAAGGGTCTTCATCGGCCACGGTACAATACTTCCTGTGGGAAGCACGCCTCGTCATCGATAGGAGGTAGACGACGCCCATAATTTCTGTACCCATCAGGGTGGCGAGAACCAACCCCCTATACCGGAAGCTCCTCACCCTAATTTCTTCTCATTTTTTCCCTCCCCCCCGCGCCAGTGGCAGGTTATAGAAAATAACACAGGTTCAGGTACACTGTTGTTCGAAAAACCATACCTATTTACCAATGTAACATTCAAAACAAACAATTCTCTCTAGGATCCTCTTTTAATTAGTAGATCTCTCTTGCGGCGAAAATTATTGCAAAATGGTTATTCATAATTTTTGTTATGTCATAGAATTTTGACGCAAATCAGCAGTGTAGAGCTTACCAGACGAGATTCCAATTGAGTAAAATAAAGATATCCGGTGCAGTAAATCAGCATTCGTTCATTTTGGGTCATCCGGAGGAATTATGTAAAAAATATGAATATTGAAGCATATCGAGATAATTATATTTCTCCAAAATTTATTCCTTACTAGCCGCCTTTGGCGACCAGCCGGTTCACCAATATTACCGCTCGCTACAATTTTCAATTAAATATTTTAAGTAACTGGTATCTTAACAGATTCTCAAACAAAACATTTTTTATCTTCAAATTTTGATAGTCATACCAAATTTATACTGTTGTTTAGATCGTTTCTTTCAATTTACTATATATATTTTGCTAATTTGTTGTCATTTCTGTTAAAACTACAACTTTATTTTAAAGTGCAAATGATGAAATTGCAATTAATATAAAGATATTTTTTAATAAAACCAAGCTTTTTATTTTATTTATCATCTTTATTGCTATTTATTTATTACTATTATTATAGAATGTGAGTATTGCAAACAGAATATCGCGGTATTTAAGCCTTATGTGAACTACAAAATATTTTTCATAATTTATGTAATATCTCAAAGAATAATTCAACAAAAACTTCTCAGATTCAGCATAAAATTCAGTTTTTAGTTTTGCTTTCAAAAGGATTGAAATGAAATCAATAATATTTTGTTCCGGCCTATAAATATATTTCAAAAATTAGGAAGTATAAATTTAATGCAGTAAAGTATCATATTCTGAGAAATATTCTGAACACACCAAATTTTAAATAAATGAATGAATGTTTCTATTGTCCACGATCAACTAAGACTTATTTATGAAGTTTTGAATGTTAAAAATTTAGAAAAACTTAACATTTTCATAATCTTAGGCCAATTAATCTTGAGAAACCTGCGCGCTGATTGGCGTATTTTCTTTGAAGCGATCGATGGAAAATCTAAAATTATCCTTTTTTTTATTGAATAGTGATATTCAAATTTTCATAAATCAGTCAGTTTAAGTGATTGATTTAGTTGATTGGAAATTAGCTCTTTTTATTTAAAATATTAGTGTTTCAAGAACATTTTGTTAATCGTGATTTCAACAGCAGAAGCTTTATGTAAAATCAAAAATTTGTTATTTATTAGAGCATTTATTGAATCAAGTTACATAAAATATAATCATTTTCCATTTACACAATTTTAGCATATCTGTGTCTTACTAAATGTTTACAAATTAGCTGTGTCTCTCTGATTTGAATTAATATCTTGTTTATATTAAACAAAACTTGCCTTAAAATAAAACTGATTTATGGAATTAATAATATAGAGAGTGTAAAAGATCATGAAATAATTTTCCTTGAATTTATTTTTTAGAAAAAAATAATATTTCTTATTTGTTTCATTTCCTACAGACGATTTCATTTCCAAAAAGATTTAATTTATTTTTAATTGGAGCTTTAATCAATGAGATGGCAACACTTAGAAAAAAGCTATTTTTTTCCCATGAATGCGAAACGTGCTCGTGCAGCTTAAATTTTATTTTTATCTTGTACGAAAAAAATTGTTGAAAAATATAGTTAAAATATTTATTTAAAAATTCATTAAAAATAGAAATTTAATTTTAAGGTTAAAACATTGGTATCATTTGAAAGATAAAGTTTTGATCTTTAACTTCATGTAAAAATCTTTTTTGTGCGGTAATATTATCGGCAGTTATAGCAGAAATACTTCAAAATTTAGCTTAATTTTTAAATAAATAAAATTCTAATTAAAAATTCGAAAAAATAAACCCCAGGTGCACATTCCCTTCCTCCAAAGTATACACGTGCCAAATGTGGTAGCTGTAGGTTGAATGGTCTGGCCTGTAGAGCGCCAACATACACACACACACACACACACACACACACACAGAGAGAGAGAGAGAGAGAGAGAGAGAGAGAGATTGAGCTTTATTATAAGTATAGTTAAAGAACCATTGTCGCAAGACGAAAGCACTATTTAAACTCCTATTTTAAATGACTCCTATTTTTTCCTTCTCCTATATAAAACACTATTTTAAGTGAGTTCATCCTTGATTTGAAGATCATTGCATATAGTAAGGCATCTTGTTTGTTTCTTTGACGGAAGGTTGTTAAATTTGCAGAAATATATGAAACCCATATCGGATCACTGTGTCTGCGGCGAAATGGGGGATCCACTTCATTATGCCACTAGCTGCACTCTCACTACATCATTTCAACTTAGAAAACCCGCCAACGACTGGAATAAATCTGGTAAATCAATGTGATGACAAACAAAATGTCCAGAATCAAAACTAGAAATTTTGTTCGGTTTCTGAAAAATAACGGAGATTTGATTTCCCCAAATGCAAGCCTAGAATAAATTTTTTCTCCTTCCTCGAACAAGCGTTTCGCCAAGAAATATTAACTTCATAAAAATTCTTGAACTCATATACCCCTCCAAACATTCCCTTTTTTATTATTGTGTTGTGTATTTTTGTTGTGTTGTTATTGTGTACTATATTGTGTTGTGTTTGTGTACTGTATGTTAACAATAACACTTTTTTCTTCTTAATAAATCTTTCCACGTATATGAATTCAATTAACACAGAATCCTCGATTTTCCAAGTTCGAGAATATTCTGCAGTGAAAAGAAAGGAAATCCTTTGAAAATAAAATATACTTTATTTACTGTCGGGATTAGTTCCCCTTCCTAAACACCAGATGGCAGCGCATTCTCGTTGTCTTGAAAGTTATACAGAAAATATTACTTGTTTGCTTGGCAATCAAGGAAAGAAGACGTTCACGTGAGTGAGAGCGATGACTGGCACTCGAGTAAAAGCAGAGCAAATTTATTTTAACGAATCACGCGTAAACCCAGCGAGTTTCTTGTGAAATTAGTAGTTTATAAAGAAAATAATTTTTATTGTCTTGAAGAAATATTTGTAACCGTAATATGGAAATCTCTTATCGGAAATAGTGTCAAAATAAGGAATGGCTCGATGTGAATAAATGGATAACTAGTCAAGAAAACTGTTTCCCGATTTTTTTTCTGCGTAGAATTCTCTATTTTTTGCAAACAGAAGCACAGGGAATGTGCTCATGAACAGTGCAGAAATGTCAAGGAAATGCTCCGTATATTCATTTACAGAAAGGATCTATTCTCTCGCAAATATTGCTCATGAAATGCATGAAAATGCATGTATCTATAACACCAAAACAAAAACAAGCATTGGTCCTACACAATATTATTTCGATAATTTTATTAATTCAGTTAGAAAAATTATTTAGGTAATATTTTCCAAGTGTTCGTATTAAATTTTTATTTCATCTTTTCATGTGCAATAAATCCCTTCGGATAGTATTTAATTTTTACTAAGCGTGATTTCTGTCTTCCTTAATTTGTTCCACATCTAAAAAAAAGACAAATATTGAAGTAAATTTCTGTAAAATCAGACTTAAGGAAGACATGATTGAGTTTTCATGAACAAATTGCATGTTATGAGCTTATATTTTCATTAAGATAGAGGGATGGATGACATTCTGTCACACCATCACAACTTTATTTTTAGAGAAAAATAATAAAAAGAATACTTAGACCAAATTTATAATCTCTTATACATGATTCATATTCTTCATACAGGGCTCCCTTGATTCCGAAACAAGGCCTTTAAAAAGAAATGAAGTAGCATTTTGTGACTATTGCAGAATTGGATGCATAAAAAAATTCATAATACAATGAACAAAACGATGTAATGCTTCTAAAATAATGTGAGTTACATGTCCATCAAAATTTGTAATTAAAATATATGATTGAGGAAGCAATAAATGCATACCTACAAAAGATATTTAATTGAAATTTCTAGGAGCCACTATTCTTAGCAAAACAACTGGTCACTAAAAGCGGCTGGTAAGAAAGAAAATGACTTCAGGCTTCGCGATTTACTTTATCGCAATTGAGTTTTCTAATATTCCTTCAGGGTTGACAACACCGAAAAATTATTCATTTATAGCCATTCCGATTTAATATCATGAGCAAATTCTATTACTTTTATTCTTCACGTATAAAATGTTTTATTTTTCTTTTTTATAAAATGTTGAAACATTTCTTTTTAATAATTTAGACTAATTCAAAACAAAATGTTAAGCACTTTTTTTATTCTCTTCACAAGAAAATTGTTCTTAATGCAAGGAATTTCTATATTTTGAATAGAGATAATCCAAAATGTTTAAAAGATTCAAACATTTCCTCATTGCGCATTATTATTCTATTTTGTTTTGTTATTGAGAATAAAGTAGATGCTATTGTTGTCAATGCTTTAAATTCAATTAAGATTCAATAATTGAGACTGTACTGGATAATTTTTTTTTTCATTGCGGAGCTGTTTTCCTTTTCTAAGATTAGTTTTTGAAATCTGACTGAAGACTTGAGAGAATGACTTACTTTCTTTTCACTTTTTTCAGCTTGCTTTTTCTTGGAAGGAATGTTACGAGATATGAAAATATTCACGTATTTCTTCTATATGAATAAATATGTAAATCTATTGCATTAAATACTATTTATGCAGAAAAATCTAAAATGATTGCTATATGGTGATGCATACTAAGTTTTTATTGCTTTCCTGCGTTATTTTGCATATCCTGCATTATTTTGCTCGTAACAGTCAGTATATATTTCCTAAATTATACGCCTGTTTTAAATTTTTAAATGATTCCTCAAAATATGCTTCTAAAATAACGAGATAAGGACTAAAATTGATTAGCCTGTAAATTCAAAGAACGTTTTCACCATTAAAGTGTTAAATATACAGTTATTTATAATGTAGTGAATAAATCACATGATTGCGATGTGCTTTAATGAAGGGTGTTTCAGACTTAAAATCGGGAACTGTTAAATTGATAGTTTCAAATGTATTCAGATGTAAATTACATTTTTCCATTTAGCTTTCATATAAATCTTTTTAGAGAATAAAAAAATTCAACTCATATGTTTAGCTAGCAATTTGGTATTTCGAATTTCAAAATTTTTGATGCTTTTACAAATTTTATAGCATGAATTTTATTTCTTGTTTATCTAGATATCGAACAAACTTCTCAAATGTTTACATTTTACCTTATCTATATTTAACTCTATTCCTCTTTCCAAATTTTGAATTTTGATGTTAGAATTTTTTTAAATATTTCCTTTTATAAAATTTGTAATTTTGTTTATATGACATTCAATGTCGGATTTTAAAGTTTTTGTATTGGGATAACCAAGTCTTGTTTTGCAAAATTTCAATTTTTTGGGATTTTTTGTGTCACGAGGGGTCAATTTTTGGATGAATATCAGGCTAATCATATAAAAAAATTCAATTTTTAGGCTTGACTAAGCACAGATATTTGTTAAAATTTTCAGGCCGGGTTCATTTTTTAAAATTATTCTTCAATGTTTTTTTAACTTTTTAATTTTATTCGATCTTTATTTTTTCATTCATATTAATTTTAAGGTTTATTCAATATTTCGGCTTTGGATAATTTCATTTATGTTTTTTTATGTAGCAACATTGTCGCACTCTAAATACAATATTCTTCTTCATAATTTTTTTTTCTCTAAAGAAAGTTTTCCTAATAGGTTAATTTCGTAAATTTTACTTTTAGCTTTGATTCTTTTGTATATTCTCATAACGTATTAAAAGTGACTTTATATTGTAATTTCTGCTCATCTTTTAAATAGCTCTAAAGAGCACGTAAGAAAGAGTCAACTAAAGTAAACATTTATATGGCTAGAGTGAACACGTTTTTGAAATTTCCAAACATTTTGTTTGCTTTAGTACTAATAAAATTCACCATTTTTGATTCCCAAATAATTATTACCGAAAGAGAGGGAGTGAAAGTACGAACACTAGTTTATATCGTGTGGTATTTCTAAGAAGCTTTTAATTTTAGTAAAATATGGATAAATACTTTAGAATTTATTTAAAAATTTCAATTATTGCATATTTAATAAACATAGTGTTATATTACTTCATTTATTGTGTGATAATTGTTAGGGAAAAAGATCCAATATATATAAAAGGAAAGATGTCCAACTTGTACAATAATGGAAAACATATCTTTATCCCATAAGAAAACACAAATACAAGTAATAAAAACATAGCAAATATACGTAGATCAAGAAAATATTGATAAAAATTAACAACACCAGCTGAAATAGCAATAACATTCAGAGTCCATCTAGGGAGCACGCTCCGAGCTCAGCTTTGATGCCGCGGTGGCCTGGTGGTAAGGTCTCGGCTTCGGAACCGGAGGGTTTCGGGTTCGAGACCCAATTCCACCGAAGAACCGTCGTGTAAGGGGGTCTGTTGCACGTTAAAAAATGTCCTCCCGCTGTGTGGTGTGGTGTGGAGAGGGGGGTGCCAGCTCAGGTATCGTCCTCGTCATCTGACCATGGTTCAAAATTACGAGGTCCGTCCCAAAATAGCCCTAGTGTTGCTTCAAACGGGACGTTAATATAACTAACCTAAACTAAACCGAGCTCAGCTTTCTGAAGAGGAATTTATTTCTTTGTGTAAACGCTTCGCCTACTAGTGTCTCTTAGCAGAATATGGAATTTTCCAGAATTACCTTCAGATTGACTTTAAATACAGTTAACCTCATAATTATTTTGCATTCTTCAAAATCTTTACATTTGCCGTCAAAGTCGCAAAATCTGTCACTATTGTCGGATATCACTGATCTGGCGTTCATAAAGAGTATCTGTAAATCTCCCTTTTGGAGATGGAAACTGGCATTATATGAAAGCATTAAGATTTATATCAATATTTTATTCGCTGAAAGATTTAAACTCACTTTAAAAAGAATCGTCACAAAACATCATTTGTCATCGAAAATGTAATACTTTATCTCTTTCATTCATTCTAAAATTTATTCTATTTAAATAAATGTTACCTTTAATCAATACAACTTACACTGTGTAATAAGTGAAAGAGGATAAATGATACAATACCTAGAAGAATTTTCTGTCAAGTGGCAAATACGATGGACTTTAAATTACATAATATATATGAAAATGACTGTCATTTACTGTTCTGTGCTTTCAAAAGTCACCAAAATAATTTTTAAGTTTTCAAGTTTGGTCTAAAATAAAATATTTCTATAATTTATCCATATCATAATACACTCTTAATTAAATTTAACATTGATTGCGCATCCTTTCGTTAATTGTCATATAAAAAATAAATTTATTAAGCAAAATATTTGGTGCCCTGAAGAACTTGCCAAATAAATACTGGTGGTTTTTTTTCCTTTTTTTTCCTATTTTTATAAGTCAAAATAATATTAACAATAAAATAAGCCTCTGGAATCTCATGAGCATTTCGCATTTTCTTCTAAAGACAGGAATTAAAGTTTTTTTTTCAATTGCTGCTAAAAATTCTCAAACTTTGCCGCTGGAATTTTGATTTTTTTTTTTTTTTTTTGCTAATGAAGGCATTAAAAGAATATCAACTATTTCGGAACTGAAAAAAAAAATAGTGTATTTTCTTTGTCAAGCATTATTTCTTTCAAATTACTAAAATAAATGTGGAATTAATAAAATAATTGTCGAAAATATTTCTTATGTGGACGGAAGAAAAACAGAAAGTTTACTCTTTTCTCAATCTTACGTGTATACTAATAAAATATGCCGTGTTTTATTAAAACTTCCTTAACAATGATGAAACTGGAGGTTTTTATTTAATCCCATTAAGTAGAAAGTTTACTTTATTAAAGAATTTGTGATACTACTTCTCTGCGCTGCTAATCTCCTGGTAATGAAAATCGCTTTACACATATTTTACTGGCTGTTGAAAAGAAACCGAATGTATGACCCACTGGTCTTGGTGAACAGTGGGATAGAATTTTATCAATTTTGACAAAAGGAAGTACCGCAAATGTATGAGAGTATTGGCGATACCTTCGTTAGGACTTGAGTTCCAACGTTTTTTCTAGAACATCTGAAGTCCTGTTTCGAAGGCTATAGGAGTAAAAGAAGTCAACAGTGAAAAAAAAAAAAAAAAAAAAAAAAAAAGACGAATCGAGAGAGTACTTAAGCGAAATTACTCTTTGACTGTTAATTTATAGTGAGATCTGCTGAGAGCTTTATGTCGCTACAGTTGTTTATTAACGTTTTGCTGCTTGTACGCCGCTGATTTCTGCAATTGCTGTTCTGTCATCTGTGTTTCAGAGTTATCTCTTGCTGAGCGCCTAGTCGATATTTTATTCCCCGTACATCAACCAAAATTGAATATTTCTGTAACAATATGTACTTTCGCCATTTCACAAATTAAGTTACATTAGTCTAAGCAGTTACGAATTCAGTTATCGCATTCACATTCTCGCAAATATACAGATAGATCAACGGCCAAACGTTAAAAAGACGAGATACAAAATTTGACGTCAACATACACTTCCAAAGATAAATCTATAGATTAAATTCATCTATCTAACTAGTTGCATTTTTGAAAATTCTTGTATTTTTCTGACATGGGGGCATAAATATATGGAGATTTCACTTAAAGGAATTTCGCCGCAATTCCATAAATTATGTGAAATTGGGTAAGCTGGCGCTTACTAAATTTATCCCCTCCTAATTGTTCCTTTTATAAGTTATCTATTCATAGGCCTGCAGAAATACAGAAATAATTTCAAAAATATGTTACTCGTACTCGGGCTAAACACTCAAAGTCCAATTTTTCAATGATTAGAATTCTTTCTTTTTCTATACTAGGCATAAATATAATATCTGTGATCATAAATGGAGATAATTTGAAGTTCAAAAGATAGGAAATTGAAAAATATTAAAAAGGGAAGAAAGAAATATCTTACAAAAAATATTAGCCCTACGTATTTAGAGACAGGATAAATAGTTTCTAAAAATTTCAATAAAATAATTTGCATATGACTTCCTGAGCAAAATATTTCCTTTAATGACTTCATGAGCAAAATATTTTCAAATTTCCTTATTATTTTCATATTATTTCATATATTTTCATATTATATAATTCATATTATTTTAGAAGGCATGCACTATTCTGTTAATTGTACTATGCATTTCTTTAATTTTATATCTACAACTTTATGTATGCAAATGTACGACAGAAAAGACTAGTAATAATTAGAAATGGGGTACTTTATATTTAACCACGGCTTGATTCAAAAGATTTATCCTAATCTAAAGTCAGACAAAATACAAAACATTTATTAAAAGCATAAATTATACTGAAACTTACTCAGATGGAAAAATTTACAGAATTTTCATATCTTAATTACCAACAATATATATATATATATATATATATATAACAAATTTAGTTTAGTGAAAAAAAATTAATAACATTTTAAGATGATGTAAAAATTATTTTTTAACCGTAATATTTTCTGAAGTTATCATGAAGGTATACTAAAATTTTATTTAATTTTTAATGAGTTAAATCGCAAAGAAATCAACCCGATATGTATTATCCCACTCTTCAAACATATATGTGCAAGCGTGGGTTGCCCTTGATCCAACGGTTTATCTTGTAGAATTCCAAAACAGATACCCGCATCCATATTTATTATTACTATAGATAATTTAATTATTTTTCAAATTATAGTTCCGGTGTATAGAAAAAAAAATGCATGTTCATTACAAATGTTAAAAAGTTAATAATGATATTTCAAAACATTATAACATGAGTTAAATACTGAACATATTAAAAGTTTTATTGTATAAAAATTATTCAGTATTTCTAACTTAATTTAAAAAAAATTTGTTCGATTCTTTTTTTTAAAATCGTTAGATGACTTTGTGTTCTTATATTCATTAGCGGTTCCATTGTAAGGCGATATTCCTTAATATTGCCCATAAAACTAACTATGCTTTTCTACCGATTAAGAATTTTTTATAAATGTGGCAGTTTTTGATAATGTCAGATAAAAAATTTCATATGATGAAAATATTTTTTACGAATTGTAGATAATTACAAACTGACTGAGAATACCTTTTTTAATTACTTTAATTACTGTTTCCGCCGCCATTTACAATGCCTAACTATATAATTAAGAGATTTATTTTTTACTCTAATATATGCTATTTTTTTCTTTTTACGAAGAGTTTTTAATAACCTTCTCATTTTGCAGAAATCCCCTCTTATATAACTCATGTTCTAAAATGGATACGAACATATTCATTTGTTTAGAAATACTACTTTTACTGTGTTTATTTTCTATCTGTTTAATCTTGTTTTGCAATAACCATTTAAAAAAATTTTTTTTTATATTTTATTGCTGCTTGCTTTTCTTTTTGAATATTACAGGAAAAATATTAAATAAGTATGTTTATTTGAGATTCTGAACTATTCTATTTTGTTGAATATGAAGAATTATCTGTACTGTCATGCACGCCATTTTTTTTCTGCAATTGCTAAATGGAAAAATAAATGAATTCACTGCTTTAAGAACAGCGTCAGTTAAGCATTATATTAACTTTATTATATTTATTGATTATTTTATTTAAATACATAAAGTATTTAGTTGATAAAAATTTAACTGAATGCAAAGACGAAGTAATAGTTTGCATCCTTGTCTTTATTTTCCAGAGCGGAAAATTCATATTTGTTGAATTTTGAGTAAATAAAAAGAAGTAGAAATCATATGATATGAGAACCGTTACATTTACGATCAACTTAAGAGCATTCAACTTTATAAAATAAATAAGTTTTAAGAGCCATATTTGAGTTCTAGAAGCCTTTTGCTGAAGAGAAACATAAACATTCAAAAGCCAAATCAATACATAGTTCTATTGATGTTGAGACATTTGAAATTCCTTTCCGTTTTAAAATAATCATTTGTAAACTTCATTCTTTAGAACTAAATGGGTACTTAAAAGTTATGGTAATTATTGCTATTTTAATAATAGATTATATATATTGATTGTTACTATATTTAAAATAAACATGCGATGCTTCCTCACACCGAATTTTCAAACATTGTGTTGTTATTTAAAGTATAACTAGCAATCTCTTCTAATAATAGGAAAGTGTGAATGTGTGTGTTAAGCATCAACAAAACAATTTACTATGTTATGAAAAGCGATTATAGTTATTATGCGAAATATCTGAATTATCTCCTCATTACTTGATAAATATCAAAATATAAAATCAACACTAAACTTTCAATATTCCTAGTTTAACCAGGAGATGAAGGGTGTTACACAAAATACCGCATATACAGGTTGGTATTAACGCTTGTTTAAGGGACAATAGTTATAAATCACAAGGAATATGGATTCACTCCATTCATATGATTACATTTCTCAAAGTTTAATAATTCCTTGAAAATACAGGAGTATTTTCAACAAAATATATGTATAGGAAAAATTAAAGCGTTTGTCTTGATAAATGAAATTATTAAATAATTCAGAATAAGATATTATTTTTTATATTATTTTATTAATTCACCCACTAATGATCAATAAAAATGGATTATTTATCGGTCAAAAATTTAATTATTTCTTATAATCCTTATTGATTCAGCATCACATTTTAAAGAAAAATTTGTAAAGAAGTATAAGCACATTCTTTTGACATAATTAAATGTTGAAAGATTTAATTTGTAATCTTTGAAGATTTTTCAAGGAAAGAAACTAATTTAAATTAATTCTGGCAGAATGAAATTAAATTATTTTTGTCTCAAAATATTTAATAAATTATATTTTGCAATGGTTATTGTTATGAATTTAAAAAAATTACTACTTTGACCAGTAAGTTTCCTATTAAGGAAGATAGTTTTACAGATATAATAATAGCTGCTGAACAGATTTCAAGCATGGATCAGCCCCTACTCCATGGGTTCTTCCATACTCGAAGAATTTGACTGGTGGGCTGGTGACAAATTTGACAACCATTTAGTGAGGAGTTTGGCAACAAAAGAGAGGATTTCAAATATTTCAGAATCTTAACAATAGCTCCTTTAAGACTCGATTATCAGCGCTTGATCAGGAAAATTCGATGCCCTCTCACGATACATCTTCACGATAGTAGAGATGCAAAGACGAGAAAGAATAAGTCAAGTCGAGAGATATGAGTAGTTGAGCGAAGTGTCTCCTTGGAATACCCAGTGAGTTCTTTCTGAGCAGTTTTTACTATGCTATTATGTTAGAAAAAGCTATTTTTGTGTTAACTTCGTCTATAGTTCGTGTTTTTATGTAGAAAGAAACGTCGTCATCCATTATATTAAACTTTTCATCGTCCACTTTCTGGTTTGATTGATCTTTCAAATACACAAAATATACTTTTCAAAATCTCTAAGGGCATCCAGTAGTGAAGAGAAAAAAACCCTCTAATGTTATGCAGGACACTTTTATTTAACCTGCTTCAAAATTTATAAATTCAATCAAAATAAATAACTTAAATGTGTTTTATATTACACCAACATACTTCAGTTAATATAAAATATGTACTCAAAAATTTTTAAATAGGCATATATAAATTTTCGTTGTTCTCGCAAACGGTTTATGCCAAGAACGGTTATATATAATTAGATATATTAATAAAGAATTAAATAAAAATTGTATCTAAAATAGTATTTATGACACATATCTTTATATTTATTTACTTATATCGTGTTGAAATTATGCGGACAGCATACAAGTTCTTCATTTTCCAATTACCTGTTTATCCAAACAATTTATAAAAAAAATGTTTCTATGTTTATTAAGATTGGAAATAAGGCCCTCCATAAACAGTTAATTATCATGAGAAACTTGAAGGACAAATTTGATTATTTCAATTAAATCTATCCGAGCCATACCATTTTTAATTAGATCAATACAACCTAAGATGCGAACTTTACCGGGAAATGTATTTCCGAATATTTCGGTACAGACAGGAATCTGAGAAACATGTTGTCATTAATAATGACTTTTCTACGGATGGTTTTCTAATAAATAAGTAATTTGTTTTAATGTTATTATGCAGCAATTTGTTAATGCATTGAACGCAATCCATTTTAAACAAGTCTGTAAACATAAAGTCTACCTTTACATAGTTTTTTGAAAAGACAATTAGTTGTATTTATATTCGTCGGAATTTACTATCTTTCAGAATATTAATTTATTTATATGTGAGAATATTTATGTAGCATATGTATTAGAATACATATTTCATATTAGAATATACAGTTTAAACATTGTTCAGCCCTCTCACTTTTTATTATTTGATGTTTCTATATATTACAGCTGTGAAAGACACAAAACTATCATCTTATCATAAACTTATATCACATTTAAGTAGTATTAGATGAATCTCATGTATAAAAATAATTTGTGGTTTTGATATTTACAAAGATTTAATACATTTTTTTTCAATAACATTTTAATCTCTAAAAACATAAACGGCCTAGATTAAAAGATTGAAAGGTGGTAGTAAAAGTAATGATCAAATATAACTCATTTGTGTTGATTTTAAAAAAAATTGCTAAAAACAGAACTTTATTTCCAGAAGGACTAATGAGACGAAAATAATTTTCAAGGGCGTTTCGTGGGTGTTATCTCAAGATATTTTTATGAGAAATAAATCCTTTTTCTACTTAATGACAACAAAGTAATTAGAAAGCGATTTCCTTGAATTAAAATGATGAAAGATTTTGTAAATCTCCATTTTTTTTTTTTTTTTGAAAATGTTCAGGGGTTGTTTGGCATAAATTCCTTTACGTATTTTTAATGAAAAGACAAAAAGATATTTTTCTCAATATTTATTTTATTTATTATTAATTCATAATTTTATTAATTAATATGAATTATAATAAGTGTTAATAATTTTCTTTATTATTAATTTATTAATTTTTAACCTTAATGGAAATAAATCTTCAGGAATTATTGCTTTTAAAATAGCATAGGCAGCTTTTGACTTTACCCTTCTTCCAAACATTAAATAAATAAAATCTATCACCCTACATTTACAGATATTCATGCACAATATAAATACACATATTTGAAACTGCATACAGACGAAGAAAAAATAAAATAATTTGTTAGAGAATGTGCCACATTTCATGCATTTAATATAGCTTACGACTAAATCATTGAAATGATGAACACACTGAAAGAGATTATGGAATTTTTCCATGTTTTACAGATGTTATGTTTACAGATTGAAACCTTTCAGGGACACTTTAATGTCAGATCTTGCAGGCATTCAGAGTGGCATCTGTTTTACAGAGCATTTGGTTAAAAGACTTTGTAATGAAAACAGCAAACATTTATATGGACAAAAAACAGTGTATCACAATTCATGATGGAGTACAAATGAACAATAAAATTGTATTTTCAAAATACAATAATGATTTCAAAATACAACAATATATGGAGTAAAAATGCTAAATTCAAGCCAAAAGTTAATATTTCGTAACTATTGTACGCCAGTGCCAATTATGGCATTCTCTGGCATGACAAGTGTATAAGAGATAATGCGAGAAACTTTTGACGAGACCACTTCCACTGGTTTATAGACAATTTTATTTTCAAATAATTTTCCTCTTGGACAAATTTTGTGTAATTTTTTACACTGTAATTCATTGTTGAAATGAAATTAAATTTGTTTTCATCAAATTTTTAATTGCTTGATTTTTTTTCATATTGAAATTTAAATCAGAAAATTTCTTATTATTATTTGAGCAGTTTACTTTCAGTTTACAAACCCCAAAGCACATTCTTCTCAATAATTTCCTGAATACATACGTTTTTGGTACTATCATGATGTTTTGGCACTAAACTCCAAAATCAAAGATCTTGAAAAGATAAAATGCACAATAAAGCAGATACAATAATGTAGAAATTATATGTCTTTAAAGTGCCATACAATTTGGTACATAAAAATGGTTTATAGATGGATTTATTTAAAAGCATCATTATATTTGAAAATTCAAAGTTAATTAATTAAAGCCAATTTCTCTGGTGAACATTTATTCACCAAAAGGACCTAATCTCTTATACAAAGAATTAACACTATGATGACAATGTTAATTGCTGTTATGTTAATGTTAGGTTAAATATAATTAATATAGTGTTATAATTAGATATAATATTAAATTTTTCGGATTCGATTACTTCAATTTCTTGGATAGGTTTAAGTTAAATAAGTTTCTTTTCTGTACGAAATTTCATGTTTACTAAACGGGACAAAGAAAATAGAAAATGTTTAAAAAATTTGATTTGAATAAGATTCATAAATCCAATGAAGACTGATTTTAATATATTCTTTGAGCATAATTCATAATAATTATATTGTATGCACAAATAATTCAGGCCATTTATCATTTACTCATTTATTTATACTTTTTTTAAAAAAAATTAAGTGTTGTGTCACTTTTAAGACTTTTAGAATCAAAAGGTTCTGCTTCATTAAGCAAACATTCATTTAAATTTATCCAACTGACATTTGAAAGAAAAAACATGGTTTTAATTTGAGTTATTCTTACATTTTTTTTTTCATAAATTTATTTAACTTGGCACTTTTTGCATGACAGATTTTACACTTTTGATAATTTTCATTATTTTCAAAAGTTTTAGTTTATTTTCATAAGAAATTATTTTTTTTATTATAAAAATTGGAGAAAATATTATTCAGAAAGAGGAGAAAATTTTAAACTCAGTAAGACATAAAAAAATGACATGCAATGTCCCGACTATGTTAAGAAAATGCGTTTAAGATACGAAATCCCCCCATATAACAAGAAAAAATAACAACACATTCGTAAAATAGTTTTTAATAATTGACTTTGAGAAAATAAGGCCTGCTTTCCAAAATTGATTTTTAAATTAATGCATTTCTCTTTTAATCTAATTTTTATTGTTTATTAATGTGTTTTTTCAGGTTAATTTTACATTGTCATGCATAAACTCATTTCAGATTATTTTACAAATTTACTAATTTTTACTTTATCTGGGTTCATATTCGTTTAATAATTCAATATATTATAAATATTTGTAGAGTTTATATATCATTTATTACATACCAAGTTGTAACTTGATAAACTGATAAATACTTCGTAAATATGTAGAATTAATAATAAATTGATACGCCGTTGATATTTTAAGATACCTTGAATGTCAAAGAAAATGAAACTCTATAAAAAATGAGAGATGTTGAATGAATATTTAATTGAATATACAGGGTATCCCTAAAAGTGAAAAAGGGGTTTATTTCCTTAAATGTTATTACAAATCTGTTATAGTGCTTCTTCGCAATATAACAGATTTAATCTCTTAATAAAAGAGAGATCCTTAAAGATGTTTCTAATGGATGTTTAGCATATGCCCCTGATCTTGGTGAGAAGACTGGTGAGTATTTAGTGAACTGGGATACAATTTGGCGGCAAAAAATGAAAATATTTGAAAAATGCAGAAATTTTAGTGATATTGCTGTTAGGATTATAGAACCAGAAATATTAATAATCCTATCCTGTTTTGATGCTTTATCAAAAAATCTATATAAAACAGATCCAAAAGCAATTTATATTTACTTGCATTATTCATATCGCTTACCTCTGTTTTTTGAGACTGTGTAGTAAAATGTTACATATCCAACGTATAGGACAATTCGATATATGGGACACCTATAATGCATTTAATTGGTTTCTCGCTAGTAATGGGAAAATGTTGTACTCATCTTCGACGAAATTGTTCAGTATTCTCAATATTGTTTGAAGTGAAGGTTTGATCCTTCATAAATCATTCAATTCATAAATCTTATTGAGTAGTAAAAATAGATAATTGGCCTTGTTATAAATATATGCCACATCATGTGTCATAAACCTTATAGTAATAGCAGACAGTATTCTTCTGTAAATAGGCCATCGAATTTCACATGAACTCCTAGTTAATGATGTGGTGTGAACGAGAAGAACAATTTTAGTCAACAGGGATTGATGAAACGTGATATGAAAATGTACTCTCAGTCATCGGTATCTGACGCGGTCCAAAATGTAAGTTCAATATAAGTCAACGGTAAAAGAAGTTAAACGGTAATAAAAAATGCAATTACACTTAAAAATTTATTTACTTTCTATAACATCAAAAGATGCGAAACCATTTTTTCATTCAGTGTTAAATTATTTTTACTAATAAATGCCCATAAAAGTTTTTTTCGCATTCTAAATATTTTTATATATATCTTTCGGAAACATCGGCCGTAGATTTATTTCCAAAATAAAGATAAATTTTGTCTTTTCTTTAATATTTTTTTGAATTCGAGATAAATGTTGAAACCGCCGTCTAAAGATCACTCTGTCTCATTTTCTGGAAACTTTAAGCAGATCTTAAGAGAAGTTTCTTTATCCATGTTATTTGTAGTTCTACGGCTAAATGGCTAGTACTTGGGATTATAGTTTTATTCCAAGTTGTGGGATTATCTGTGAGAGTATTGTATTGAAAGTTTAGGAACAAGAGAAATATTACAGATAAATGAGATTATTTTTAGTGTTTTTTTGTCTTTTTCATTTCTGTTTTTATGTTTGTTTTACTGAATAAAAGATGTTAAAAGAGTAAAAAGTTTAAAAGGCTTTACGTTACATATGCACATTATAAGATGTCAATAACTTGTTCATCATATCAAGTAAATTTTTAAACGTGGTGCAGTTATTATAAAAACATATTTTACTTAATTCTTGGGGCAGGAAATAAGTTATATTTTTATCTATTCTTTAAATATTGGAATTCGACTGATACATCGTTTGAATTTTTTTTTACATATTACAAAGCAATAAAGAATTGAAAACTGATTTCTAAAATAAACAGATTTGTTATCTTGTCATTCATTAACTACAGAACACACTGGAAAATTATTACACCAAATTTGAACAAAAATATGTTTTATAGGTTTCACTATAAAAAATAGACTTCTATGATGTAAAAAAGAAATTAAACGCAAGTTATGCAAACAAAATGAATGTCACAATCCAAGGAATAATGAATGAATGCAAATCCAAAATAAATGTCCCAATCCACACCTAATTCAAATGCTTTATAAAGAAATTTTTTTGGAAATCAAAAATATTGAGTAAAGCATATTCTATATTTTCACCAAACAGCTGTTTTCCACTGGTCTTTTACTTAATCCATAAAAACCAAAATTGCTGAAGTAACTGGAAGTTTTTCTGCAGAGAATCTATAAAAAATTCTTAATGATTGGAGTCATTAATCGTATAGAGCCATCTGTTTCGCAATACATAATTACCTATGTTAAAGCAATAAAATAAAGCTTATAGGTAAACAGATCAATTGCATTTTATTAAAATCCCATTTTTCGGAGAAATCAATCTTTTACATTTAGATATACAACACGAAAATTTACGTTTAATTTTAAGCATACCATATTTTTGTCAAAATCCTACTTCCATCAGCATGAAAGTCATTTAAGATTTCACTTAAATATTTCACCTTTAAATGGAGTCTTATCTTAAAATAAATCGTTATTTTTAAATATATATTTTTGTTCAATATTTCCTCTAAAACAGCTAGACCGAATGTAACAAAATTTTGCATTTTTAATATTTAAGACAAGAGAAAAAGACAGTTTTAGATATTCAAAGCACAAAAGTCAAGTATATATTCAATTAGTTAGAAATTAATCAAATGTTATCATGTTTCCCCAATGAATACCAAAGGAATTTTTTTAATAATTTTTTTGTGCTATACTAGAGTTAAAAATTTTGACTTTTCTTCAATGTTAATTTCATTTCTATGCAGTGTTTACTTAAATTGTAATTATTTAAAAAATAATTAACTTTTAAAAATTTCTCTTTGATTATAGACACACACAAATCTTTTCACAGCTTTTGTAACAGCATAAAAGTTGTGATTTAGCGTTGATTAAGACCAAGTATAGGTCAATCTTTCAAACGAAGGCAAGGAAAATAAATCTTTCACGAGCAAGTCACGCAACAGTTCGACGGTAACAGCAACTTCAGACTCTGAAAAATTAACCTAAATTTTGCCTTTTTGCCCTAGAAACTTCAGATAAAATTATTCCATTAAATATATTTTCACACCACCTTAAAATTCAAAGTTTTACCTTTTAAACGATATTATTTTTGTGCAGTTTTTTTCAATTGTTATTTTTTTAAAATTAATTTAGCATATGCTGTTTTGAAATAAGGAAATTTATAGATATTCTTTGTTATGTTTAAGACTCTGAACTACTTTAACAATATTACTTTAAAATTTCCCTTTTATTTTAGTACATATCACTTGACAATGCTTTATTTATGTTGAAGTAGTAATTTAACTATGACTAACAAAAGTTTGCCACTCAAATTCAAGCAAAAGCTACGAATGTAAATCTTTTGTGAGCAAATGAGATTATTTACGATTATACCATTGTTGACAAATAAGAACTTATATGACTGTTTTAATTAATTCGATTTAAACTTTTTCCATACCACATAAGCAAAGTTATAAGAATGAATTTTAAATAATTTTTATACCTTTGCTTTCTGTTAATAATTTATATTAGAAAAACTATTTGTTTATTTTATTTTCCTGTATTTTTATTTATTGTCACAAGATGCTTTTCAAACCTTTATAATACTTCAGATTTCATAAGCACTTATGAAATTGGAGTATTTGTACATATCTAATACGAAAAGAAAATCAATTTTGATGACTTTTAAAATCGTCTTCTTTAATAAATAGTCTAATTTTTACTAAAAATAATTATTAGACAATAAAGATATTTTCCATGTTATGATATTATGTTCAAGTAATTTTTCCATTAAAAAATTATATTTGAAATATTTTAATTCCGGAAAGAGCTGGGTACATCTTTTAGTTTCATCGTCGTTTATCTTTTAGTTTTATATCTTTTATCTATTTTCACTACATTTTATATTTATTATATTTATATATATTTATTTTTTATTATTAATTTCATATTTTTTATTTTTTAAATTTTTATATCTTTAGTTTTATTGTTTTATCTTTTAGTTCTATCGTTAAAGTCGTGTCGTTACAGCATTTAAACTTTGAATTGAATTGAATCATTACACGAATATATTTCAATACTCGCTCTTTTGAGGCACACACGCTCTTATTTTCTTTTTCTTAACAACTATTCCTAATCTTTAGAAAGTACTTGAATCTCTGAATTCCTTGAAAAAAAGAAAAGATATTTCTATTTAATCTTTCTAAGTATTTACTCAGATTTCGTTTCTTTCTTAACAATGTGGTAGAACTTCTTTCCTTTTTCCATGGTTCTTTGAGAAACAGAAAAAAAAAATGCTTTCGACCGCAATGTTGTACGTTTTGTCATTTATTACTCGAAATAAAAAGAAATAAAAACCTCTTCTTTTACGTCATCGTAAAAAGACCTGCCTTTCAAAACACGTTGTTTAAGGAGATCTCGGAAGAAGATGCCATCATCTAAAATAATGACAGAGTGCCTTCTTTTGATAGCATCGTAAAGATAAACCGACGATTTTATTCTAGTTTATAAGTAAGTGGGAAAAAAAGTAAACCGAAAAGAAAACACTTATGCGAGACCAAGTATTTTCTTTCTAAACTAACATGGTGTGCAATTATTTGTATGCATAGTCTTTTATTCTAAATCACTATATTTTAACTATTGTAAATGAACTTAAAAAGTTTTGCGCAAAACTTTTATGAAAATTTATTCTTAAGAGTTCATTGAAAAATGAATTCAGATTATGAGGTAAACACAATTCCAAGACACTATTCATTTTTTGAATAACTGCGCTATTCGAAGAGCACATTAACAATTTTCTGGTTTCTTATCAAAGAAATGTCAAAAATTATTAGAATTAGAAGGTCAAACATTTCATGATGGCGATTTTTTTGTCTAGGTATAGTTAACAATTCATTAAGCAAAGTTGCATGATAAAGAAGTAACAGGTCATCTTAAGAGGTGCTTATAATTGATAAAGAGGTAAAAATTGCACGATAAAAAAGCAATGACCTTGAAATAACCAGGTATCATCCGAGACAGAAATCTGATTCCTGTGCAAAATGGAATAGGTGGATGGAAATGGAATCTTAGAGAAGTTTCTATACTGGTTCACATCGGTGTCACTCTTAGATAAAAATCAAAATAAAATTCAGTAAACAATTTATAGTTAAAGTAAAAATGGGTCAACCAGTTTTTGAATAACAGATGTTAAATACGTGAAAATGAGATATAAGGTTAAAATTGCTGAATATCAAGTGTATTAGTTTTCAAAAACTATTAATTAATTTTTAAATAAATAAAATAACAGTTATGACATGCATTTGTCATTAATACAAAAATTGAATGCAATAATTATAATTATGTAAAACTTTATTAAAAAATGAAGTAATTAACTTATTTCTGAATGAATTATATAATAAAAATGACCGCGATAGAACACAGATTTCACTAATGTTACTAATATATTTAGAAATTGAGAGTTTTGAAAAATTAAGTCAGAGTAAAAACCACAAAACGAAAAAAAAATGTTATTCAAGTAAATTTTTAAATGTTAAATATACTGCAAAAAACAATAAACTGAAATACTTATTCTTTATCGCATCTCTTAAATTGGCATTGTAGGTATGTAAGAAAATATGTCATATAGAATCTTAATATAAATCCGAAATTTCAAAACGTTAAATAAAGAGAAATATGACAAATATTTCGTTCCAACAAATGTCTTTTTTAAGAAAATAAAAAAAAATCAATTAAATTCTTTTATTTATAAAAGATGTGCAATGAAATTAATAAATTTCAATACCTTTAAAGTCATGCAAGAGTAACTTCTTTCATTATTTGAAAATATAATACGAAAAGTGAATTATTTGGAATATAATATGAAAGTAAAAATGAAGATTCATTCTTTGATCCTATAATTACAATTTGTGTTGTTTCAGAATTTTTATTATTTAAAGAAGAGGAATGCCGTCTGGTTGTTAAGATTAAATAAATATCCAAAATTTTTAATTAATTACTTTTAAATAAAACTCTTAATGTAACCATTCAGTTTTTTGTTTATTTGTCTTTTAAGTATATTTATAGTATTTTAGTCGACTTCAAACATTAAATTTCACTTAAACAATAAAATGCAACTGCATCAACTCTTGTTAGGGAGAACTTTTTGGTCGTGTATAGTCTCACAAACTAAACCTTTTTTTATATTTTTTGGTCGTATCAAGTCTCACTCTTAATTTAATCCAAATTAATTTCCAAAACTTTATCTTAATTTGGCCCATAGTAAAATATGCTCTTATTTCCTGATCTCATTACTCGTATGAAGAAGTGTAAAAATTACTGCGCAATCAGTCTACGTATCAAATGAAAATGATGCTTTCGGTGCCCTTGTCAAAGGTCAACACATGTATTCAGTTGCAACATGGCCGGAAATCCCATGTTATATAATACTAGTGATCATATGTTTCGTTCCCTTTCGTACTTCTACTTTTGTTTCGCACTGTTGTGGACGTGCCTTGTTCGCACCTTCTTGTAAATAAAATTGCCCTCCCGGGATGGATATTAAAGAGAATGAAAAAATCCAAAGCGTCTTCTATGTCTTCGAACCTGCAATTCTGCTTCAACCAAAATAACCTTACATATTATTTAGTCGACAAAGTTAGTTTCCTGTGAAAAAATGTTCAAAAAAATTAAAAGAATTAAATCCCCTTGATGAGAGGCAATTTGATGTCACAGTACGGCTCCTTCATTTGCCATTACTCTGAAGATGGTTCCGTGCTGGCTCGACAGCTTGCTTGTCGACTCTGCCGGGTTACTTCCCTTGACATAGCGTCTTTAGATATGCCCACGTCGCAGAAATTCTACGAACGACGAGCCATAGACTGTCATAGATAAAGGGTTGCAACTTTTCTCCAATTATTTGAGCACTTTATCAACCATATCCGATATAGTTCTGAAACACCTGCAATATTACTCCTTAGAAACCACAAAAATCATCTAATTATTTCTGTTATACAAATGACAAT
>JAPMOR010110637.1:0-15646 GCA_026543865.1 Argiope aurantia | reverse complement strand
TCGTATATGCTTTAGATGTTCAGAGATAAGCTTGGATGCATAAATGGCCTGTTTATTCTATCTGATACAAGGAACGCACCTTCTGATCATCCTGCTCAGAGCGGAACAGCGACGTCGTAACCATTTGCTTACCCTCCTTCGACAACTGGATTCTTCTATTTGATGATGTAATATCGTCGGGCCGTAAATGTTCTCATTGGTTGGATCTAAAAAAATGAAATATTTTAATAAAGCAAGTTAGTGGAAACAATCCTTACAAATGTATTAATATTTACTCTGACTTTAATGAGTAGATACTAGGTAATGCAAAAGAAATTTTTGCGCATTCACGAAGAATTATTTATTTTGAGATGAGATAATTTAGTCTTTTCTTGAGACGCTGATGTTAACGACATCGTTATTTATATGCGCAAAATAACAGAGACAGTTTGGGAAAGTTTGTTGTATTTGTAATTTACAATAGTCTTATGCTGCAATACTTTAATCGCTTTAAAATTTTATTTGTCAGTCTTTCGTAACTAATCAATGATATTTTATATTTACTGACATCTCAATAAACTACATAAATTTAGGGAAAAAGAATTTTATCAACGATATCTATAGCATTTATGAAAATAACAAAGTAATTTTTTTTCATCGAGAACGTAGTTTATATGACCGCTTTTGACAACTAGATGTTCCGCCAGGAAATGTTGGTTGTTTTTAATTTGAATTAAGTTATTTATGTATAATTTAATTCTCATGATTCCTCAATAAATTTCTTTTGAATATCACCTTATGATGGGCAATAAAATAGTGGAATTTTAATAATATAGGTGTGTTTATTGTAAAAACAAATATTCTTACTGGATTTGACTCACATGAGATTATAGTGACAATAAAATCCTAACTGCATGAGTAATTTTGTTCAAATTCCATGTTTCATCTTTCAAGGAAATGTTATTTCACCTTCTAATTCCTCATTTAAACTGTTCATATAATAAGCAGAATTTGTATTAGTTTTAAAAAAATGGCTGAAGATCACACAATTAAATTTTTAATAAAATAATTAAAATATTTGAAATTTCATTGCAACAGCAATATCTATTTTTAAAAATAATGAGAAAAAATATTAAAAAAAACTTCTATGCTTCAATAAAAGATTACTATTTAATTATATTGGTATGATTAAGAAGATAATCTTTTGAATTTTAAAAAGTTTAGATCAGTTTCCAACAGGAGATTTTTCTAAATTATTGCAAAATTGACCAAAGTTTTAATCTTTAATTAATTAAAATTTTAAAAAATAATTCGGAGGGACACATTTCTATCTTCAAAAAAAATCTATGTCAAATATTTAACAGTTCTAGTTCTAATGATCAGTTTTGTAAATCACCAATATACATAAACACATTTTTTCCTTTATTAATAGTTGAAATAGACAAACATATTTTCAAAATACCAAAAACAGACAACATCGACGACATAATTATTCCATTCACCTATCACCGATATGGATCCTTTTAACTTTAATTTTGTAGCAGTGTGCTTTATCTAAAAAACATTTGAACAAATGAATAATTATATAAAAAATCTAATTTTCTAATATTTTATTTATGACTGATAGTATATCTAATAACTATCTTTATATTTTTTGACTGTATGTGATGATCCAATAAGGAATTTATTAAATTATGTCAAATTAATCATCTTTTTTTTTAGAATGATGTTCAAGTACTCAGTAGCATGAAAATTGCGAATCATAAAAGTGAGCTTTAGAGGAGAAAAGCTCTTAAAATAATACGCGTTGAAAGTCCATCAGAATTGAAAAGTTAAATGTTGCTTTGCTAGTGGATCCATTAAGACCAAGATAAGTAGAAAAGATTTGAAATTTTTTTCAACAAATTATAACGGTATTCCAACCAGTTGTGCAATGTTGAATTAAAGAAACACTAAGCTGATTATGATTTGTAAAATATCAAGATTTAAATATTATTGGGAGTTTAAACTAATTCGATAAATATCAAGACTATTCTTTCACATTGCTACTAATTCTTGTAAAAAATTTCCGACATAAAAATATGTTTTGGAGAACTTACTTGGCCGCGTCCAGAGCGCATCAACTTCTTCGTTAACGAAATCTCCATAGCCGAGAAATTTATGGCTCATTCCAGCTTCCGCAGTAATCCTGGCAGATGGTTCGACTTTGAGAAAAGAATGAATGAAGTTAAGGGCCAATTGTGCATCATCTGAGGTTATTTCCACTGCGGGGAGCGCTGTTTGCATTTTTTCGCTGAAAGCCTGTTCCTGAAAAATCAGATTTAGATTACCGAAAAAATTAGCGGAAGCGGTCTCCCAAAACTTTCTCGCACACTCTCTTATGATGACGTTATCCCAGATAACGCCTTGTATAACACTGGCATACATTTCTTATTAAATATTGACTTTCGCATTGAACTTAACACTCTGACTGAATCTATTGTGTCATCTATATCCAGCGTTTTGGCTATTAATCCCTGGCATGCGATTAATAATATATGAACGAATTGTATTTTAGAGACGCTATTCTCAACCGACTAAAACAAAGATTTGATACAAAACTGCACTTTCAGCCATGAAATCCCATAGCAAATTTGATATATTTAAGTCACTGTGTTTTTGAATTATCGCATTTAAATGTTTCTGAAAGTATAGACCAACAACCAGTCAACCCGTTGTTGGTTTGGGCTAAAATTTGGCAGGTGTGTACATTGACGAGAAATCTGTGTACAGAAATTTATCTATATAACTCTTCATTTTGTAGTTATCGTGTTAATTTATGGTATGTATAGCCTGACAGACAGACTCTTTTTAAAAGGATTTAGCTCAAAGAAATCTGCAAATTTGAGGTAAAGACCGTATATAAAATTTCAACCTTCTAGCTCATACAATTTTTGAGTTATTTTGTCACTGACAGACAGACAGAAGATTTTCATAAAATGTGTTTTTCGAACTCAGGGAATTCTAAAACGTGAAGATTCGTCAAAATCCCGAATTGAAGTTTTTGCCAATTATATACTTTTCTATACCACATATACAAGAGAGTAAAAATAAAAAAGTTATTAACTTGTGTGCTTTGAAATTTAAAATTTTAATTTTAATTTGGGGTAATTTTACAAAATTATTCCAAATTAATCAAACAAAGAATAGTTTTATTTGTAAGAAAATTATTTTATTAATATTTCCAAAACTCGTTTATTTTATTTTACAAATTTTTCCTGTGTCATTCTCACGCCCTTAATCAATCTTATATTCAGATTTCTATTTTGACCTATAATAAATTTCAGGTAAGATAGGGAACTTTCTCCCCTAAAACACAAAAATTTTAAATTTATAAAATTATTTATGTATCTAATCTTTTAAGTTTTAATTCTTTCCCCTTTGCTGTTTCGTATATCAGAAAAAAAAAAAAAAAAAAAAAAAACGTAGTCATTTGTTGAACCCAAGAGCGGTGGGTAGAAAAAAATTAAATTCTTGTTTATCTTGATTTGATGTTATTTTACTTGATACAAAAATTAAGTTTAACTAAAAGCGAGGTAAGTTCATGGAACTGTTTACATCTTCCTAACCTATAATTGAATATAATTTTTACTGTATGCAATATACTCGAATAGAATAAATAGATGTTGTATTTGCCTCCTTGGATGCATCTATTTGTTCTACATGTAAGTGAGACAAAGATAAACACATATTCATGCAACAATTTATAATTGTACAAATAAATGGAATTAATAAATGTTATGTTTAAATTAACTTTAAAAAAATTGATTAAAAATCAGAAAAGATGTACGGTAATTAAATTGATGTCACTGTAAATGTATATTTTTAGTATTAAAATCTCGTAAAAATATTGCTTGTGTCCTGATTTGTTCAGATGGTATGGCGGAAAACCCTAAAGATTTTTCAGTCCCATTTCACCTTCATAAAATGGGAGTGGAAGCCATTAAATAACTTAATAAACCTATTTAGATATAAAGGAATGTGAGAGCTGAATTTTGGTTCAATCCATCAAGGCGTGTGTAATTGATTAACGCTCAAAAACATTCAATATATATATATATATATTGTAGTTGGTTCTTGCCTTCCAGGTGGGAAGAGAAATGGTGGGGGTAGCCTAAAACCTACCGATGACGGAACGAGCTTCCCGTCTGTAGGGTTATCCAATAATGTCCTTTAAAACTCAACTATAGTCCCACAAGAGTTGCTGTGGCGGCTGTTTACATTTGTAAAATCATGCAATATTTTTATCACCATGTTCATATTAGTTTTAAATACTTATTCCTCTCGAAGAAAAGGAAGAAAATTTCTAAATAAAATGAAGAGGAATTAAATTGTTAAAAGAAAGTAGAAGTCATGCAAAAGGATGAAATCACTTGAACCATTTACTGATTTTCTTTTTTAAAATAGAGATGCAGTTAAAAACTTTTATTCTAAATTTCTAAATGATGCAAAATTTTAATTAATGTACAAATTATTATTTTTCTCACTTGTAAAACTCCCCTCATTGAAGCGTAGCGATGCTCTGCTCCTAAATGGCGGCAGCTAAAAGATCGGGCCATATGAAAGTTACTGAGCAGCTCCATGGCCATTATCCCAAAAGTCCAACGATCAAAAGCGCGTCCATTCATTGATTCGCCTGGTTCAAGAATCTGACAGGCTTCCGGTGGTTGATACATGATTGGTAATCCAATTTCGTTGCTACATAAGAAAAAAAATCATACTTAGCTCTTAGTAATGATATTGCAGTGTTTACATAAAGCTTTTTAACAAGAACAATATTACAAAAAATAATTTAATTCGGAAAATCAATCAATATTTCAAAAACGTTTTGTTTAAAAATGAACGTATATGTCAAGATAAAAGTTTTGATTTTAAAACTCAACTCCCTCTTCAAGTGAGTTGAAATTGTTTAATATTTTAATTTACTTGCAGTGAAAAATTCTTACCTTCCTATGGGTGATGTGGTCTTGCTCAGGAAGGTAAAGTCACTGATCATTGCCCTGGATGACCGTCGCGATATGAGCACATTATCCGATTTGATGTCTAAGTGGCATAGGTTCTTGTAGTGTAGAAAGTCAAGCCCACATAATACTTGATAGAGCCATCTCTTCAGTTGGTTAAGAGACTCGGGGTTCTCGCGAAATTCTTTCCTGCGCACTGCTCTCAAAAGGTCATTAGGGCACACCTGCATTTCGAAGCATGCCACATTGAGGGTAGGAAACATAGTGAGTCTCTGTAATGGCACAATATTCTCGTGCCGAAGCCTTATCCATATTTTTCTCTCTCCTTCATTTATCCCACTTAAATAAAGCAACTTGATGGCCACTCCTTCTTCATCTTTAGGGTTATTGAATCGAATTACCGAACCAAAGGAGCCTTCACCTAGAATTTTGGGGTTTGTGTATCCGAAATTTTTTTCCAATAAGGCCGTTGTTCTTAAATATGCTTTTCTTGGCTCGTGAATCGGATCAAGGTCCTCATAAAGGTCTTCGGTCGACATCTTCACAGAAATGGTGCTTGAAAATTGCTGATAGAAAACTTGCTTAACCAACTGTTTTGAATGCCAAACTAGTGCTAACTCTGTTACCAGCCCAACACGGAAAATATTCGAAACAATGTCGCACAGCAATATTGTTTCCTCTTTATTTAAATTTCTTTGTTGAAATGTTTGAAACAAGTAAGTAGCTTCCAAACAATCGACGCAACAGAACATATCCAATCCAATACCTTTTTCGTTTAAATTATTGTTGTAAAATCCATTAATAAAGTCGTTATTTGTATGCATATTTGAAAACAGAAATAAATTTTGAGCAAAAAAGAAATTGGGAAGTAAATATAAAATTATTAAAGTTTTATATTCAGAAGAAAATACTATAAGAAAATTTAACAATTTTACCACGAATCGATTTTTTTCTCGACATTATCCTATATAACTTCACCCTATTTTAAATTCATTTTCATCTCTATTAGAGAAATTCCTCATGTGTACATATTGATATAACATGTCCTCTTCGAGAGATGCGATTCCAAATGTAATGTGTTTCTGTAATTATGGTTTGAAAAATCACAAAATTAATTTTTTAGTTGATTACAGAGCAGTTTTCACGTTCACACGCATACGGATAAATAGATAGAAAAAAAAAAAGATTTGATGCATAATTTGATTCGCAGCAATAATTTTAATTCAGAACTCGCATTTCAAATTTCATTTATTTGAGTTGTCTCATTCATACGAATAATTATGCATACGAATAATTTGATATTGTTTCTTTTGAAAGATATATCAGTAATTTAATACATACTTATAATTTTTAAGTGAAAATCCATACATTATTAAAGTAGATTGATGGATATATTTTGATACACAGTGACTTGCATATACATGTTAACACAGACAATCGGACAAAAAAAAAAGAAAAAAAAATATGTTTTTAGGATAAAAAAAAAATCTAAAATGGGATGACTGTAAAAAAATTTTAAACATATTCTAAATCAAGTTTGTATCACTTGTTTCTTCCCTTGAGCAAGGAGCGCCCCCTTGTGGCATTTTTTAGAAGACAAGCAGTTGAGCGGCAGACCTGCATCCGGAAGTCGACTTTTTCCCTAATGCACAACGCTTTCGCTAACACCGAATGCTTTCGACTGGAAACCGTGGAATCCTTCAACCATACTGTTTTCTTTAACCTAATTTTCTATGTGTGTTTGTAAATTTTGTAGTGTAACTGTGTTCGTGGAAATTGAAAATAGTGTATTTAAATCGGGCAGTTCCTTAGAAAATCACAACACATCCACTATAAGTTCTTTTTTACATTAATTCTATTAAAGAAGACGAAAGTGGAAAGGAGAGTTTTCTCACTGATATAGCACTACATTAATGGGGCAAATTATTCGGCAAATGGAGTATATTTACTTTCTTGTAAAGAGCATTTAACGCTTTGTGCCGATTTAGTTTTATTTTGTTTGCAGCGTGAGTTCTCTATGATTCATGCCTACTCACTAACTAGTTAACATCCTTTATCTACTTGGATGACTCTCTTCTATACTACTGTTAAGCGATAGCAGTGAAGGAATAATCAAAATATATTTGATATCATAATCACATACGTAAACGATGATAGCAAACTTTTTTTTTTTTTATCTTTCCACATTTTGAGGAGAAAAAAAGTGAGGAATACAAGCTGACGAGAATTCCAAGAACTAGTTATCTCCCCTTGTTACATTTTTTTAAAATTAGATAAACATACGGATGCTTTGCCTGTTTATCACCTTAACTAAAGCATACTTTGACTAGTTTATCCCCAATTACTTAATAAGTACATTAAAAGTCCCTTTGACCGTTTTCTCTTTCAGTTAATAACATGAAATAACTGATAAAATAGCGAAAATGAAATAACAAAAACCCATCTTTATCTGTAGGAATTCAAAAGTTTGAAATCTTCTGCGATGGCGAAACCAGGTTTCCAAATTTTTTTTCCCTCATCGTTTTCGACTGTAAATAGATTTACTTTTGTTAATCATTTAAGTAAACCCAGACATCTTCGAGGATCACAAAATATTTTTTTCCTGTCAAATAGTTTTCAAACAAGGTTCTACAATCTTCCGTGTTTAGCCACATGCATCGGCAAAAGCTATAGAACATTATGTGTTTTTATCTTTTTAATCTAAATTTCTTATAAATTAATAAATCAATTTTCTTCATTACTGTTGCCACAGATATGTTTAAATACTTAGCAACTGATTTCCTATTCGATGGATTTTCTCTTGTTATCAAGGATTTTATTGTAGAATTATTTCAAACAGAACGGAGAAGTTAATAAATATTTAAAAAATTATCTAAAAAGTTTATAGGTAAATTAAAGTTTAAGAAATTCTATTGATAAATTGAACTCATTGGTTGACAAATTAAATCAATTATCGATTTAAAATAAAAAAACAACAATAGAAAGATGCTTTTTCGGTTTATAATTAACATTAAATATTATATATTATAAATTTCAATATTCATATAAACAAATGTTTTTTCACAGTGACATTTTTGGATATTTAATATGTGCATGTAAACTTGCAAAATGCCTTATTCTTGGTTAAGGTTTAAAAAATGAAAACAGAAGCTATATAGATTTTGTTTAATAAAAACTCAAATTACCATTACGATTTCAACTTTTTTTTTTTTTTTTTACACCTCGCATTTACGGTGTTTGCTTTGATTTGCAAATTTTTATAATTTTTTTCCCTTTTATAAATTTTATTTCCGATAAAATCGGATTTCTTAAGGTTATATTATACAATTCCTAATGATCTGAAGTTTTAAAGTACTAGAAACTTTACTTAATAATTTTATTTCAACATAGAATGGAACATCGCTTATAGTGAAATTTCGCAGATTCGAAATTGATAATGATCATGTTTATTGAAATGAAAATCCGGTTTGTCCACAATAGGCAAACCCAATTAAATCAAAGAATGAGTTGAACAGGAGAAAAAGACAAGGTTTTAAACCAAGAACGGCATATAGTTTAGGAATTTTAATTATTGATTTTAACGTAGTAATAAAGGAAAACTTAAACTGAATTTTAATAAATAGGCAATTTTATTATTGAAATGCAGTAATATATGGTGAGGTGAAACTTCAACCTAAACTGCAAATTCGCATCTAATTCGTTCAAATTTCTTTAAAGGTGCTGTTAATTTCTTGAATTAAATTCTCAAACAAGATCTCAATTTTTACCCACTTTTGATCAGGAGGAAACATGTTAGCTAATTTTTGGATTTCAGTTCGAATGAGCATGAATCCGAATTAAAGACACTTGAACGTTGTGACATAGAAATTTCAAGAAATTACAGAGGAAATATTAGCATTCACCAAAATCTATTTCTAGAACATGACCAGTTTCTAATTTATAGTTTTATGTGCATTATCATTAAACTAGCTAATGAATTCCAATTATTTATATTGGAACTAAAAAATGATTTTTGGTAAATGATAGAAACAAATAACGTAATTCATCTTAATTTCTACTTTCAATTTGAATCAATTCAGTATTCTTTAAAACTGACTTATTAGTCATGTGTATCGTCTTAAATTCACTTTAAAATTTCCAAGAAATTAACAAATTCGTAAACTTCTATCAAAGATAACAGTTATTCGAAAAAACAAAAGAATATTTGGCAATCGAATACAAGATATAATTGGAAATGCACAATTTTATTTCCAAATTTGATGTACAAATTTTACAAGGTTATTACATTATCACAAGTACAATATAAATATACTTGAAAAAAGAATTACAGATAAAAATTTGTCTTGTTTAAATTCATTTTACATAAAATAGCAAATTGTAAAGTAAAATTTAGCATAAGACTGATATATTTTAAGTAATACAAGTATAAATTCCCAAGCGTAATTAAATTCACCATGTTTATATGAATTATTTTACAATATTATCTCAAGTAAAAATAAATTACACGAGTTTTTAAAATTATTAATGCAAGACAGAAGACAAAATTAAATCTTAAATTAAATAGAGAAGGAATTATTTGCAAATTTGATATGTCCAAACGAACAAAAATCAGAATCTTTCGAATTTTATAGAAAGAAATCAACACTACATTAATTAAAATTCATCGCATCCATTCACTTCATTAAATGGGATACTTTATTACATTCCGGTAGATTTTAGGAATTCATACTAATCATGCGAACACTTCACATTTTCTCTAAAGGCATACTGATCACTGTGGTGATCAGGCACAGTGATCAAATGCTTTTAAAGAATCGAAGGATGGTTTGACTGGCTGGCCGGCCGAGCCAATTAAACCATCCTTTATCCGCGAATGCACACATTTGGTCAAAATTAAAATAAAAAAGACTGACATATTTAAGGTTCAAGATTCATAATTTTAAAATTTAATAGTAAACTTATTTTAATTATAATTAAACTTAAAATTTCACAAGAATAAAACCCTTTAAAATTAGCTGCAAATGGATGCAACGAACAGATAATATTTAACATACCTACATATCCCATGGTAAAATTACTCATAATGTTAAATTTAATTTCAATTAATGAGCGCTGGCACAATATATTTAAGTTTAATTCATGAACAATGAATAAAAAGCATCTAAAGACATTTTTCAGAAGTGATAGTTAATGGAGAGGGAATAAATGAGAAATCTATAGAATCGCATGATTTTAGAATAATTAAAATCGCAAAATCAATCATTAGCGAATTTAAAATATAACTATTACACATCTTTTCAAATCACAACACTATTTCATGTACGCAGACACATAAATTACAGTTGAGGATTATTGAAAACATTTTTCGAATTACAAACGATTTTTAAGAAAATAAATATACATGTTTACATTGCACGATTTTGACTTATCTTTCAATCTATATAGGAATTTTTCCTCTTGATCATAGTGATTATTCCTACGCTTTATATTAATCGAACATACAAATGCACTTCAAGCATTTATTGTATCAAATCTCATTTTAGTATTTGCTTTGAGATCAATTTCTTATTGAAAATTTAGAAATCTTCAGACCACAACGGAAATTGAGCATAAAACAAATTCCTTTTGCATATTTTAAGATTTCAAAGGCAAATGCAAAGCCTTGTAAAATTCAAAATTTAGGGATGTGTTGGAGTTACACACGTACGGCCATTATAGTAAACACATTTATTTGATAATTCATTTCATATCATCAAGTGAAATTATAGAAATGGACAAGATAGTAAAAATTGCTTTTATGCCCAATATTCAGTACAAAATGATAGCGATGAACTAAAATATTTATAAAATTTGTTGGTAAATGGAAATATGTGATGTGAAGAAATAAGTCAATTCATAATAAAAATATCTAGAATTTTAGACTTTCGTTATGGCAATAGATAAAATTCTTAAATCATTAATAGCATAAAACGCCGTATTCATTAAAAATGAATAGAAGAATACACTATGGTAATTACATTTTAATTTTCGTATTACAGCAATTAAAATTCTGTGGCAATCGCTACAATTCTTGCTCATATTGCTGATCATTGAGAGTTCAACTCTATATAGTCCACTAAATGGGCTCTAATAAGCGATTTTAGTTACTAATAAAATTTGAAAGTGAATTTTACCTATCTTCAAGAAAAACGATGCATTCATGGAAATTGTGTATTTAATTTTACCAGTAATCTTAACCCAATGTTATCCATATAAAAAATGCGACGACGACCCTTTTTCCTTGTTTCTAAAGCAGTAGAAAACGAGTATCACGAGTGAAGGAGAGGATAAACAATAAAAATATTGATATTTGAATTTGTTGAATTGGTACACGAATAAAAATTTCCAAACGATTTTAAGGCGAAATATTGATTTGCTACTTATGAATGACGGATAATCCACGCATTTCAAGCTTGAAGTTCGAAACAAAGAATTTCTGCATTTGTCAAAAGAATTCTCCAAAAGTACATAAATATTGGACATATTGATCTTAAAATAGGAGAATAAAATATTTCTGATATGAAATGATATCCTCACATAACGTTGACTACATACGCAATGATGATATTTCCACTATGCAGACTGCACGTATGATTTTTTTAATACTAAGTTACGTTTTGGCTTGTTCTAATAATTTTAATCTCAACTGGGTATACTGGATCTCCGCCAGTAATGCAAGTTGAAAAGGCTTTGAATTCCAATAGGAGCTTCGTGTAGACTCCCGATGATGGCGTATGTTGTGTCGTGTTCATTCTGCTTTTAGCATCTAAAAAGAATAAATATTTAAAAACAAATTAGACATGAAACCGTTCATCAAGAATAGCATGAAAAACAAATATATTAACGTTTGCTCTGTCAAAATACTTCAAATATCTGAAAAGAATTTACTTTAGATTTCTTTGACAAAAGTGAATTAAATTCTCTAATTGAAACATAAAATTGATGTGAAGTTATTTTATTTAATAATAATTAATCCCAGTATTTGGAATATGAAATTTAAATTGTTCTACATTTAGTTTTAAAAATCCAGAAATGTCCCAGACTCTTTCTAAACACGTGGATGTATTGGTTATTTAAAAAGACAACTAATTTTTTTAACTCTCCATGAGGCACAATTATTGAATACATCAAGTAATGTATAGCACAGAAATTGTTCGTTACGTATTTGTGAAATGGCAATATTCAGGGTAAAAATTGCTTAGCTGAACGTTTCCGACTGCTTCGGTGAGTAATTTTACAGGTTCACTTAAATCAAAGATTTGCAAAATATTGAAAGGGCTTTGTATTTTCAGAGGGGAAAGAAGGTAATAAAAATTAAGAAATAGGTGTTAAACAAGGTTTAATAGAGCATGAAAATATGCCTAACTATTGCCAGATGGTTAAAAAACAATTCCGAAACAATTCTCAAAAATGATTTCTGCGTGTACTAAAATAATTACCTTTAAAAAGATTTTCATCCGTCTAATTAACTTTTGAAATGTGATACTCAATTTGTAAAAATTTAAGTGTTTTGATGCGCGAGTTTGAATTTCGTCAAAATATTCAATCGTGCTCTTCCAAGTATTAAAAGTTAAATACTTTGAAACCCAATTCCCAAGAAATATTTTCACTTCCGCTTTGAGTTAGTATTCCATGTTCATATTAAGAAGTGTATGTGGGCTTAAGAAAATGTATCATTTGTTTATTTAATATGGTTTTTCGTCTTATCAAATGGAAAAGTGAAACTTAAAAACTAAGACATAAACATCATGTAATATTTAACAGCAGTAAGTCAATCTGAATGAACAAGCTAGTCACCAAAGGCGGGAAGTATTTATTACGACAAGAAGATTTATTCTCCAAAATACCATCCTTAAGTAGCCCTATATAACTCATGACAAAACATATGCAATTAGTTTGAGAAACATTGAATTTTTATTTTATTGCTTTGCAACTCAAATTTTATGCTATGTTTTATTGAGAAATTTGTGGGAAAAAAACGACTTGGACTGTTTTATCAAGAAGCATATTTATTCACCAATAAAATTAATGAAGGATCGAAAAATATATATTTTTTAATGTCAAAAGTTATATGTTTAATGCGTTCCAGAAAATAAGTTTGCCGCAGGTTACACAGAGGAAAAACAAAATTGACTACCCCCCTCCCTCTTTTTTGTCCTGTTATAGGAGCCAATCTGAAACGATTCCCGACTATGAAACATTTCCCAAGTGGCCTGCAAATACCCTACACAGTTTGATTCGATTTTTCTAGACTTCCATATAAAAATTAATGTCACAATTCTTTTCCGTTAGTTCTTGTGTTGAGAAGTATTTGAAAATGCTGCATCTATGTCAATAAATATTTCAAAGAAATTGTCAAGCTTCTCTTTGTCACCTCCAAAAAGTTGCCTCTCAGATAAACCAATGAAAATGATTTTTAAACGCTTTATCGTTTTGTCAGTTTCATTATTAAAACTTATAAACTTACTTTGTCTCTGAATTTTCTGTATTTAACGTCTCCATATGGAAATAATTCACTGCATCCAACATAACTGATGCTGGTTGATGGCGTGGCTTATGGAACTGTGCAAGTAGTCTTGTTACTAGTGTCGTTCGGCTTGCCTCCCTCTAGCAAAATGGCATCAAAATGGAACCATCAATTATCCAGCGTAGGAATGCCTAACGAAGTTAAATAACGCAATTCTAATTACTGCTAAATAAAAGGCTTACATGCAATCGTCACCTCGGCATGAGAATTATAATGTGCTGCTACTTACCAATAACATTTTGATAGCTTTGAGAAAACATTTCTTGGCCATTTAAATACCTGTTACTAATGCTATTTTTGTGAAGAGTTGAAAAGGTAGACGTTCTACATTTGGGGAATGGCGTCGTTGTCTTGGAAGAGCTAAAAGTTGTCGTTACAGTGAACTGCTTCAGTAACAACTGCAGGCGAAATTGCTTTGTCGATTTCTACAGCGTGGCACTTCACTTAAATGAGTAAAAATTATTGAATACAACAGGAAAGATCTTATATTAGTGAAGCTATTTGAATACAAGATTTCAAAAGTCCACGATGCTTTTACATCAACCAAAACGAACTTACAAAAACATACTACTTTCTGTTCACTAGTTGAAGAAGGCGTAAGAAGCTATCGCCATGTTCCTCTTCTCTCATTAGGTTATACCTTGTAAAATCCACATAATCATGGCACACTCGTCACTTAGAATCCACTTATGTGGAATATCCAGAGATTATGAATATTTCTTTCACATTCAATGAAAATACCAGAGACGCAGATTTTAATGCATTCTAGAAGCTTCTAAACAGTTAAAAAATTTATTGAATATAGTTATTTTTAAAAAAGGAATTTTTTTTAAATCCGTAGGAGTATTGTTCACAAAATTCATTTCAGTAAGCTTAAAAAGTGCAGCGATTAATTTCTCCTTCGAAAATTTAAAAATGCAAATGTAATTATCCTTCATATAATATTTATTTTTAATAAACAAAAAGATCATATCTTTTAAAACAAAACATTTCGCATTTTTTTAATACCTTACCATTTTCATTAAGTTAATATCTTAAATTAAAGTGCATGGAAATGTTCGAAATTGCTTAGGAACTTTTTGTATTGCAAGGATAGATTAGGGTTATTTCCAGACATTTTACCTCTAATACTAACTAATTTAATGCAACTGCATTTTTAAAGATTTTTTCTTATCCCTGATCTCGCCCATTTCTTCCTTTCACTCACTCAAAATACCATTTAAATTCGTTCCCATTCAATATGCGAGACTATTTGAATTTCCGTTTTTGAATTATGATATGGAACAAGCTGAATTTTTTTCTATATTCGAGAAGTGTAGGAGTTCAAATCGGCTCACCTTTTCTTATTCAATAGAATTTGGATATAAAACATCTCAAAAATGTCTGGTCACTTTAAGGTTGATTCCTCTCCGATGCAAAATTGTTCAGCCAAGTAGGTGAAGGATCAATTTATTAAAAGTGAAAAAAAAAACGAGGCCCACTAGATTGTTTACTGGAAATTTTAACTGAGAATTTTAATTCCAAGTCTGGGATAAAAGTCGATTAAAAGTAAGAAATGCATCGTAATGGAATCACACGGATGCTATAACTGTCCTAAATAGTAAAAACAGTTGAAATTTGGAAGATAAAAAGGCAGCTTTTAACCAGAGTTACCAAAATATAATCGATTGCTCACTTCAGTACGCGACTAAATGAGAACAAATGAATGTTATTCGAAGGAACTAGGTATTTTAAAAACGAATTTAAAATATCATTTTAAATATGATAATTAGTTATGGGTATTTTTATCCGACTTCGACACGAGGAAAATATTTTCAATGACAGGAATCCTCGTAAGCCAGCATCGAATTTAAAACATGAATTCGAGTATGCTCTGTTCATTGGAATCCTTGTTATTAGAGCAATATGTATCGATTCTTTCTACATCATAACGAATTTCAGTTACTGGTTACAGTCATTATAAATTGTAATTGTTTACTTCAGCAGATAGATCTAATTATGCGAGTTTCCCTGAAATACTCACATGAAACGAACTTCAACAATTCAAACGATTTATCTATTAACCTAGAATTAAATTTTTCTTTTAGTTTGAGGTTACAAA
>JAPMOR010110636.1:9730-30014 GCA_026543865.1 Argiope aurantia | reverse complement strand
CAACAGTATTAAGAAATTGCCAAACATCATTGGTTCTATTCTAAAAAAAATTACGATATTAAAAAATTGATCCATTTGTATTGAAGCAATTAATGAGGATCATTTATCAATGTGAACGGTGTTTTCTTAATTTCAATTTTTTGAAACTTAAATACAAAGAAAATAAACTGAGAAAACAAAACAAAACGTGACTTGATGTTGAACCTGTCAAGTCTTATTTCAAACACTGATTCACACGAGAAGGTCCAACTATTTCAAAAATACTAATGCGATTTTTATTTTTTTTAAATCTTGTTCGCATATTTTTGCATTGTAACAATCGAGTAATTACAATAAAGTTTCCTGATTTGTGAAAAATATATATTTAATAATTAACAATAAATACATGGTATGCTTTAGTAATTACCAACTCATTATATATCATAACAACAAAAAAAACTCTAGAGCAAAACCAAAAATTCGAGATCCTAGATTTACATAATTCCTCACGCAGACGAGTAGAACAGAGTAAAAGAAATTTCAAAGAAGGCAATCGAACTATTTTTAGAAGACACAAGATGTCTCAGAACCAGGGTTACAAACTTCTGCGAGGAGGAGGGTGCATCAAGTGGACTTATAGTAGTGCTAGAAATCACATAGCAATTCTGAGTCGGAAATGCTTGCTAGATGAGGAAGATTTCCCAGCGTTCCTACAGAGACACCTCATTTCAGAATTCCTCAGAAAGACTGAACGATTATAACGAATGATGTCAGAGCTGTCTGTGCGAAGAGAGTGTGAACACATAACCAATGACGCAATAATAACATCGTAACTATATTAAATTGCCTTCTATTGAGCCAATAAAAGATTCTTGTTCTTCAACTTACTTTTTGATTGTTATTTACCACAATATAATTTTTTTTTTAAATCTAAAAAGGGCGGAAAAACCCTTTACTAATATGAAATCATTGGCTATGATATAACGTCTTTGTCTATGATTACTGAATCGTGCTACGCAATATTGAATTAGAGAATTTTGGCAATAATCTACGTACACATGAAATTCCATGTACTGTGTCAGACAAGCATTTCGAACCTAGCATTTCTATGCGATTTTGATTCGTCTAAGTTAACCCTACCCCTCCTAGAAGTTTGTAACCTGACATCCTGTAGAAATTAATAAGAATAAATTTGTAAATTATTAATCATTTTATAAATTATTTATGTTTTAGGAAGTGTTTAATACAATTCTATCAATCGCAATGCCGATCTCTGATAAAGAGTTCCATTAGAATTTTATGAAATTTTGTACGCATCTGGTATCCGACATGACATACTTCTAGACGTTACAAATCATTAAAACATTCTTAACGAGCAATCTTTAAGATCAGAATGAATTTATTAACCACAGAATATGTGGTTTTTGTCCATCCGAGGTTCAATGCCGTCTTTGATTGAAACCGACTCATTAAAACACAAAAGTCAGTTACGCTAAAAATATTTCCTCCTAAAAACGACAAAATAAAATTCATCAAGTTCATTTTAATTAAATATAAACAATAAAAACAAGTTGATTACAATCTATGCAAAGGGAAGGAGAGCCGCATAAAAAAAGAGAAAAAAGAGGACAGATAAGACAAGCATATTTTACGAGGAGATTCCGAATGACTGCATGAACACAATGGACATGTGGTTTAATTTCACTTCCCACGAATACTGAATAAAGAGCCATACACGAAGGGGACGTAAAACAGAAAAATTATACCCCTCTGAGACTATCCATTGTATAATTAAGCAGAGTTGAATTTCCAACTGCCTTCTGCAAGTCTGGGAAAGAAAGTATTCAAGGAAATGACGGCTGGGTGAAACGAACGTCGCCAAAAAATTTCAGTAGATAAATAAATAAAGACGCAGAGAGTTATTTGATTTTATTTTTACTTTCTCGTATACGTAATATAGAAAAAGTATTGTAATCGCAATAAAAGATCGAGCTCGAACTTTTGAAGAAATCCCCACGTTTTTAGAGCTCCATGAATTCCAAAAACATATTTTTGGAAAATGTTTGGCTATCTATTTGAAAGAAATATAACTTAAACGCTTTGAGTTAGATTGAAATTTGGTATACGATTTTTACATCAAATTTGTAGATCTCTATGAGAGTTTGAGTAAAATTCGTTCAAGAGGAAGTCTCTTGGTCCAGTTGTTCGAATATAAGTTACCATGATAGCTGCAAGACGAAGAAAACGAGATAGACAAAAATCGGTACACAAATTTATCATCTCTAAAGTAGACACCTATAAAATTAAGGGTCCGAATTAAAAAGAGGTTGACCATCTGTCGGTCTGTACTTTCAGAAAATTTTAAAAAAATAACTGAAAATCGCAAAGACATACATTTTAAATTCGGTAGGAATTTTGTGACTGCAAGGGTAATTTTTTTTATGAAGATTTTGTTTCAGACTGTTGGGGAAAACGCGCATAAAACACAAATACGACTTTCGATACTATTAACCTCATGCCAGGGATTTAAAAAAATCGCAAAGGATGGTTTCAAGTTTAGTTATATTAACGTCCCGTTGTAAAGCAAAACTAGGGCTATTTTGGGACTGACCTCGTAATTTTGAACCACGTTCAGATGACGAGGACGACACCTGAGCTGGCACCGCCCTCTCCACACCAGCGGAAGGACGTTTGGCATGATGGATGAAACGTGCAACAGACCCCTTTACACGACGGTTCTTCGGTGGAATCGGGTCTCGAACATGAGACCCTCCGGTTCCGAAGCCGAGACCTTACCACCAGGCCACCGTGGCTCTTCGCAAAGTATGGTACGACAGATTCAGTGAAATTCACGCCAAAGATTAATATTTTAAAACTATTGTATACCAATTCTATGCAAGGCGTTCTCGAGGATAACAACTTTATCAAAGAGCATGTAAAAAAGTCTTAGAGAGACCAACCAGAAACACTGGTTATTTATTTTATTTTTATTGAATCAGTAGAAGAATTCATCCCTTCGTACATGAGTATAAGAGGTGCCGGTATAAAATTCCTTTTTATTTTCGCATACACTTAGTAGAGAAAGTATTGTAATCATAAAATCTGAACTCGGAATTTCGACAAATGTCCATATTTCAGAAATCTCCGAGTTTAAAAAACATTCTTGACATTATGTCTTGCTGTCCGTTTATCTGAACACAATTACTGAAAAATGCTTTGAGCTAGATCACTGACATTTCATATACGGAGTTTCGACAAAACTTGTAGATTTCTATAACATTTTGAAAAAAATCCATTCACAAAAAAATCTGCCCATCGAACTCGACAATTTGAAAATGCAAAGCGGTAGGCAGAAAAAATTTGGTATACAGATTTAACATTTACGATAAACACAAATTTTAAAACAATTCTCTCAAAGGGTAGACCATCTATTTGTATTTCCGCATGCATATAAAACCAATAACTTAAACCAATAAAATTTAGTATGTAATTTTGTGATTATAAATGTCATTTCATGTTAAATTTTGGTGCTAATTGGCCGTCAAAATGGCATCAAAAATGCATTTTTGGGATTAATCAGTAAAAACGTTGGTTTAGTTTAGTTATATTAACGTCCCATTGTGAAGCAACACTAGGGCTATTTTAGGACGAACCTCGTAATTTTGAACAGCGGTCAGATGACAAGGACGATACCTGAGCTGGCACCCCTTCCCCTCTCCACACCAGAGGAAGGACGTTTGGTCTGACGGATTTAACGTGCAACAGACCCCCTTACACGACGGTTTCTCGGTGGGATCGGGTCACGAACCTGAAACCCTACGGTTCACAAGCCGAGACCTTATTACCAGGTCACCGCGGCCTGTGTAAAAACTTGGATTCACAACAAAAATCTATATTTCTCAACTATCATTCTCCATACAAATTATTTGCATCCCAAAGTCCATCATTTTATGTGGAGGAAAGGTTGGTTTAATTATATTAACATCCCGTTTTAAAGCAACACCAAGACTATTTAGGGATTGACCACGTAATTTTGATACTTTCGCACCACACGGTTCTTCGGTGGAATCAGATCTCGAGCCCAGACATTCCGGCTTCGAAGCTGAGACTGAATCCAATGGCGGATTGAATCCAATGGCGGATTTAAGAATTTTAAAGTTCTAGTCATTACATACTATGAGATACTTTTTTAAAATACACTAGTCAGTTTAATTTCACATTTTAACACATTTTTAACTTAGCATTATGTTAATAATTTAGTAGTATTTTAGAATGAATTTTTATTTTTGTAAATTTGAGAAATTGCAGCTGTTTTAATTATGGCTCATGATACGCCATATCCACGTTTATATACAAAATTATTTAAATAGATCCTTGGTGTTTATAAATATTGTAATAAATATGCAACCTGACCTTACAGAAATCCGACACAATTATACACACAAAATTATAATGATCCTCTAATATGTTTTTATTTTATTTTAAACAATTTATAGTTTTTACAAATTTATTTATTTGAAAGCTAGATTAATAGCATATTTTTAACCCTTTCGCTACTGATCCGGCCCAACTAACCTGCAAATTCTATCTCGGCAGGCCGGTTTTTGTTTAAAACCAGGAGCGAGGAAAACCAATTATCACTAATTATGTCTTCACTTTATATCTTGTATTCCTCATTTGAAATAAAAACCGACACGTCAGGATAGAATTTGTACGGCCAGTTGCGCTGGGTAAGTTGTGAAAGGGTTAATACACCTATCTGTAACCATCCTTGGTAAAACGATTTTAAGTAATTGCACAGTCTTCTTGGTTGGAAATCAGCCATTGATTGGATCTCACAATATGGAAAGTCCAAAATCAGCTTATTTTTTCAAAAGTAATCTTTCTTTAAAATTCAAACATTTCAGATAATTGCATATTAATTATATAAGATTTCAAATGATTAACCCTCTCCAAAAGAAATTAACATTTCTCAATAAAAAAAATTAAATTTAGAAATGCCTAAAATTATTCATTTCGTTCGAATTAATGGCTTTCTTTCATATTAATGATAATTATTCATAAATTAAATTATTTGTATCCAGGCCAAGTTGCCATCTCGAAACATGTAATACGAGTGAATTATTGCACATTAAAAGCAAATTATTCAATGCTATTTGGCATCGACGAAACAGAAAGCGTAAGGCTATCCGCTAATACAGGAGATTTTGGTGCGAGGCACAAATTCAAAATACACTTATTCCTCGACTTAAGACAAAACGTAATATGTTATTGTTACGTTTAAAATATCTACATTAGGATACATATCATATATTTTCCCCATTGTGTACAGTTAGTACGAGCACGTAGATTGAATGTTAGAATTTTACGTTCAATTTTTATAGAATGTTTGAATGAAAAGTATAAATTCGACTTCCGATCATTTGGACTTAGGATTTTGCGGCCGCAACGACACTCAGTAGTATGTAGAGGATGATTTGTAATCTCTATCTCTACTAAATAATAAGGATGAGTGTTCGTTTCAGGATCTCACGATTAGCATTTTTCGATGATTGTACTTCAATAAGGGTGGTAAACAGAAAACTGAGCGATTATTATTCCTAATTCCGAATCATCTGAGTTCACCCTACTGATAAATGCAAATATCTCCTCCTTTCTTCTCTCCCTTTTTTGATGAAATAAACGAATCTTGACGCATGCGCAAAAGTGCCACGGATTTCGACTCCGGCAATGATCTATATGTGTGCTCTCTAGACCAGACCGCTTGATCTAGAACCACTACACTTGGTACAAGTATTCTGTGGAGAGTAATAAAATGACCAACACGGAGCGAGGTTATTCAAATGTTAATTAATTAAAAATAATTGAAATTTTGCCACCTTTTCACAGGTACTTTCGAAAATATTGCAGTACAAAAATTATTTCTAAAACTTTTTTAAAGAAAAAAAATTTTAGAAACTACCTTTCAATTATAAAAAAAATTTTTGCAGGAAAATAGAAAATGTTTAGTTGATTTTATAAAAAGAAATAAATATATTTTTTAGCGCATTTTACAACAATATATTATTACATTGCTGAAGTCGATTTCATTGTTGCTTTTAATATTTCATTCTGGATTTTTTTTTTCTATTTTTTAGTTATCTAAATATGGAGATTCGACTTATTTTTTCCCATGCTGAATAATTTTTCAATATACTTTTAACTAAAATTTTTAGAAATTTTACAATGAAGATTTCACTACAAAACTTAGCATAGATGTAGATTTTTAAAAAGCGACCATTTTTAAAGGTTACTTTTTTTCCTGCGATATAATTGGATATATAAGGATGTGGACAGAAAATCTGGGAAGTGCAGAGCATAACGAACGCTTCACAAGATTCATAAAACAGTATGAGTTATAAGTTTATAACAATTTGAAATTTAAAAATATTTTGCTGAGGGAGGGAATTAAGACATAATCAGGCAACATTTTTATTGGCCATTACTCATGGCGAACCAATTAATCTCTAAAATTCTTAGAGAGGAGTATAAGAAGAGATATTAGATAGTAAAATTAAAGTTCCTAAAATACAATTTCTCCGTAACTTTCAGTTTAATAATTAACTTCAGTTTAAATCATGCCAGTGACGAACAAGCCTTCATTTAAGCTTATGCTACCAAACCTAAATATAAAAAGTCTTTTTTTTTTTTTTTTTTTTTTTTTTTGTGCTTATTATTAAATATCTACCTTCACTGAAATCTCTCGGCAGGTGGCGCCAAAAGATGAAAGTAAAAATGCTCCGATAGCACTAAGTCCCGATTGAATTTCTGGGAAACTGTTCTTGAAATGATGAGATTGGCGGGATTTAGAAGGGGTAATTCTTTTTCTGCTGACTTGTATAATCTTTTAGATATGAATCGAAGGGAAAAAGTTCCCTAATTCAGGCCAAAAGGGAAAAGAGATAAATATTGAAACCTTGAATTCATTCTATGCCTCAATGAATGATTCTACAAAAGAATTCGTTATTTCGCAAATTTTAAATAATCGCAACGATTTAATGTTTTTCGATTTTATAATTATTTCATGCGGAATTAATTAAAGGTATTAATTAATCTCCGTTAAACTTGAAGGGAAGATGAAAGCATTGTTTTTTAATGTTCCATAACTATTAATCTTACATTGCAAAGTTTGAAATTAAATTCTTGTCGTTTTCCATTACATCACTGCATTACAAGAATGAAATTTACATTCCATTCTTGTAATTTCATATTACGTTATGGCAAATAATTACTAAAATAATACAAATAAAAATTTAAATTTCTGGAAAAAAATTAATTAATTAAAACTTTCAAATTAAAGTGGTTTACACTTTAAAAAGAATGGCATTTTATTTAAAATGCTGAATTAATGATAAACATGGAAATTGCATGTATTTGAAAAATGAGACATATAAACATATCTTCATTTACAATTAATTGTATTTTTGGGGGCGTTTTTTAAACTTGATTTAAAATTTAAAAATTAATAATTATTTGAAATAAGGCAGAATTAAAATTCATATCTAAAATTTTTTTAATGCTCTATGAAGAAGAAATGGTAGAAACTTTTTTAAAATTAAATATTGAAAAAAAAAACTATGATTTGTTTGAGGATTTTGGCAGTTTTTTTTATGGTATTATTTCTAAGCAAAAAGTAAAGAAAAAACGTTTTTGTTATTGTGAAATCAACCAAACAAGTATAGCATTTCTATCTACACTTTAAAATGTGTTTCCAAGAAGATAAAAATAGAAGTCATCTCTGTTGCATTATTGCTAATGAACTTATAATTTCTGGTTCGGAGGCATTTTAAACTTAAAAAAATAACTGATTATAAAATATCGACAGAAAAAAATATATTCGAGGCGGACTATTATTCTTGCTTTTTCAATAGCATATATAAAATTCAGAATTTAAAAATAATTCCGACATTTAATTGAAATTAGTGAATATATTTTAATTAGATCCCTACCAAAAAAATTCCGAATTGAAACATGAAAAGCAATTGCTAAATACATGATATAAAAGAGATGAATACAGTTTAAATCAAAAATAATTGAAATTGCAAATGAATTTACTAACAGAGCGCATAATGAAGGGGAATTCATTTATGCAGAAGACAAAATAATACTTATAAAAGCGTAGAATAATTAAGCATTTTTTTTAAAAGAAGGTGGATATATATAAGGCAATCAATAGACAACAAAAAAAAATGTTTTCATATATTCAAAAAATTACAAATACATAAATAGGTCTTTTAAAATACGAAAAGAAGTTTTTTTATTAAATGCAAATTTTATGAAAATACCACGAAGGAGAGAGATCCCACATGCATCAAAATAAATCATGCAAGTATGAAATGAGAATAATAATTTTTTAAGATATTTATAAAGGAATCTGAAATATATCGGAAAACAAAATTAAAAGGAAAATAATGCCAATATAGACCAACATACATATTGGTGCCGAGAGTATTTTAACAGATTTTTATGTGCGTTCCATGTGAAGGAAATGAATGAGACTTAAATTCGTGCTCATCAGCTTTCGTCTGTAAGATATGACGATAGTGTTATTTGAATTAACGCATTAAATAAGACCTAAAATATAGACATTAAAATAAAATAATGAAAAACAAACTGATTAGAGGAAGTAGTCTGCACAAAACTTCATCCGCACACTCTAACAAAAGTATTATCCCAGAAAATGCCTAACATGGCGTCAACATACAATGATTGCAAAACATTAACCTTTGTTAGCAGTTTTACTGAATTTATCGTGTCATATTTGGCGAGTTATTTGGCGATTGATCCAAGACATACGGTTAATAGTACCCGGAAATCAAATTTGTGTTTAAGACGCGTTTTCCCCAACATACTGAAACACAGCTACAATTGTAGTCACAAAATTACATACCAAATTTGATATATTTAAGTCATGTGTTTTTGAGTTATCGCGTTCACTTGTTTCTGAAAGTACAGAACGACAGATGTTCGATCCCTTGTTGGATTTGGTGACTACGATATGGATGTTAATCCCGTGTACCGAATTTCATTTATCTAGCTCTTTCCGTTTTATAGTTATTGCTTTGTTAACTTACATTTGAATGGTTGAGCAGACAGACTTGACTTCCTTTGAACGGATTTTGCACAAAATTTGATAGAAATCTTCAAATTTGATTTAAGAATGTATTCCAAATTTCATCCGTTAAGCTCTAAGCGTTTTTTGTTTTTTAATTGTCTTCGTCACAGACAGACATAATACCAAAAAGGTGTTTTTAGAAGTCACGGCGGTTTAAAACATGGAGATTTGTCAAAGGCTCGAATTCTGATTCACTGACGATTACAATATTTTCTCTTTCTATACTTTGTATACAAGAAAGTAAAAAAAAAAAAAAAAAAAAACATAGCTTGAACCTTGTAATTGTTAGAGCTTACTTAGAAACTACTGATCTATGGTGGTTGGTTCTCGCCACCCTGATGGATACAGAAAGGGGAAGGGCTACCTCCTATTGATGATGGGATGTACTTTCCTACGGAAGGGTTGTACCGTGGCCAGTAAGAGCCCTCAAGACCCAACCATAGTTCCCGCCAGTGTTACTGTCACGGCGGCCCGGCCATTAAGTTGTATCCGTGTGCCTTGGGAAGGGTCGGGGTAATCAATTTATAATTGCACCTTGATAAATTATTCATTTTGTTATACATTAACACCATCGTGAATTTCAAGGAAAAAAAGTTTAAATGGCTATAAGATTAATGAACCTTTATACTCATACTAGTTGTTTCTGGCGACCAACAGGTTCGTCGGAGATATTGGTTATATTTCATTTCAGTTTAGTCCTTCGGATATAGCTTCATGCCCATAATTCCGCCAAATTGTCAGATATTAAAAGTGTGCTATTTTAAGTCTTACATATCTTTCATTTTGTATATGTATTTTTCTAATAAAGACCAGTTCCATGACTATTATTCATTTTCATTTATCTGGATCATTTATTTTCTAAATTTAACGGTATTGTAACTTCTCATTTTATACTCGTCCTGTAAGCTACATACACTGTTTCAATTTCTATACTACATTTTTTTTTTCATTTTTTTTGAAATTTTGTCGTTTATCGAATTTTTAATGGAAGGGGGGGGGGGTGAAATAACAAATTGCAAGGAAAAGTAAACTAGATTTTTCAAATCAAATTAGCTATAAATACTGTTTAAATGCAAAAATGGAACAACAAAAAAATAAGAAATGACGAATCCGGCCTGAAGACTTTTTTCAAGGGTCACCCTTTGGCAGGGATTAAAACCAGGGATTATTTTTGTGAGGCGTCTGACTTTTGTCTAAGTATTGACCCCTCAGGACCCGATAAAATAAATCAAAATTCAAATCTAAGCAAGATCACACAGCAAGAGTTAATCAAAAAATTTTCAAACTACAATAAAACCATTAAATCACAAAAGCAAAGAACACACTAGTTGAAAGTGCAAACTATGAAAAGTGTTAAACTGTGCAAAGGTCTATCAATAAAGATAGTTTTTTTTTTTGGCTGATAGTTTCTTATTCCTGCATTTTGCTAGAATTAAGCTGCATTCGCTGTTTTACATTAATTGCAAAGTTTAAAAACAATTTAATATTTGTCTTTTGGATTAAAACAAGAGGATACTGGGTTGTTGAGGTTAAAGATGTTTTTTTTTTTAGGTACTTGTCAAATAAAACTATGCAAAGGTCTATTTTAAACTTAATATTTATTTCTAATTTGGTTAAGATTATTTGCATTTTTTAGATGTAGCAACATTTGTGCTCGCTAAATACAATGTATCTTTTATTAGTTTAGATTAAGGAAATATTTTCTTTTAATTTATTTTTCATAAAGCTGGCTTTTTGGTTGATAGATTTTTTTGAATTTCAAAATAATTTCAAGAGAATGTATATCTCTGAAAGCTTAATGAACCAGCAACCACTGATCACACACCATAAGAAATACAACACGTCTGACTATTTTGAAACAGCACCAGATAAAGCAGACAAAATCCTCAATTTATTACTTAAGACTTTTTGACTTTAATCCTGGAGGAGACAGAAATAAGTGGAAAAAACAACAATAACTGTTTTCTTTAAAAGATCAATGTCCTATTTAAATACTCAGATGATCATTCACCGCCATTTTTATTTACTGTAAAGCGATGGAAATTTCCCTAATTTCCTCCAAATTGAAAACGACAGATTTAATCCTTTTAGACAATCATTAACGAATATTTTCACAGAAATAAATAAGCACACAAAATGCGAAAAAATGAAAGCTCCAAGAGAAAAAAAAAAAAAACTGATGCATTAATTTTCTTCTTCTTTCGTTTACGATTCCTAAAGCTCTAATTAATTTAAAATCATGGTAAAACGTGGCTAATTCAACATCATAATGCAAATTCTATATATCCAAAATGATGGATCAAGGGAAAAAAACAGTTGTGAAATTTTGAAATTTAAAATATTTAAATATTAATATATAAACTAAATATTAAGTAATATTTAAGCTAAAATTATAATAGATTTATTTATAATATTTAATAGTTTTAATAAATAAAACACAAATATTGAGTAAGTAATTTTGGTAAATTAGGTGATAATAATCAAAAAATAATAATTTTAATAAATGAATTATTTAATGTAATATCCAAATAGAAAATTAACCTATGAATACCGCAATTATGTGATAAAATTAAAGAACACTAAGCATTTAAGAAGTTAAAAACGTTTTTATAAGTGAAAGATTTTTTTTAGCTACTATTGACTGAATATATTGCTACATAAAATAAAAAATTAAAAAAAAATTATCGAAATTTTAATTGGAAAATTCATTAAAAAATAAACTAAACTTTACACCGTTTCAAAATTAAAAAAATAATGAAATTTTTAAAGATATCTTTTTAATAGTCATGCAAATATTTTTGAATTTTAACATGTTTTTAAAAATTTCTCCCAATTCCCAACAAACGATTACACTGTTATTTTGAAGTTCAAACCGTATTCATTGTTTCATCAATAGTCTGACTGTGGAATTTTCTTCCATTATTGTTCACGGTATCATAGATATGAAATTATATCTCAAATATTTAACTGAAATTAAAAATACCTAATATCCACAGCGAATCAGCTAGTCACCAAAGGCGACTAGGTAACTAGCTGGTTTAGCTATTTAGGTAACTAGCTAACAACTTAATACAAGGTCAAATACTTTAAAGTAACCGAATTAAAAATACAATTATAAACCAGGGGGAATGTCAACCATTCTTCGATTTTTACGTACAAGTGATTAATACAAAATGGTGCATTTTGTGCTTTGAGCGCAGAAATGTAAATTTTGGGTGTCCCCTTTTTCAAAGATTTAACAAAAATATGATACAAATCTACAGTTTTGATAATAAGATATTCTACCAAAGATAAGATATTCTATCAAATCTCACTTGTCTAAGTTGATTCGTTTTCGAGATATTATCTTCATATGCTCACAGATACGCTTACAGACAACCAACAGTTTGCGGAATGCATACAAAATCTGATATATAATGGTACATTTATATAAATTTCACTCGTCTAGCTTGTTCTGTTTTCAAGATGCGCAGACAAATTTCTTGTTGATAGAAATTTGCAAATTTAATGAAAATGCCACAAAGCATGTATGTGTATGCATGTATGTATGTATGTGTATGCATGCATGTATGTATGTGTAAGTATGTATGTATGTAATGTATGTATGTATGTATGTATGTATGTATGTATGTATGTAAGTTTACGTATGTTCTCATTACGTTATCGTGTTCGCACACAGACATCATTTCAAAAATTCATTTTTTGAACTCGGAAAGGCTGAAACGTGAAACTTCATTTAAATTTCGAGGAGGTTTCCCCTATTTTTTGTTATATACTTTGCACAAAAAAAGTAAAAAATGTAAAAATTAAGGAAAGTGTTATAAAATGATGAGTTTTAAATGATAATACACAAATATAATAAATAAATAATATATAAAAATCCAAAAATTTAAATCTGTTTGGAATTAATAATAACCTGCAAATCCGAAAAATAAATGATATCAACCCACAATTTAAAGCAGTTAACTGTTTTCGACGAGTATACTCGTCATGGAAAAAGTACATTTTGCGTTATAACGAGTATACTCGTCATAACGCAACTGAGTTAAATTGAATTTTTGCGACGCAATTTAGATAAGCATTTTCCGACGAGATCGAAACAGTTAACTGGTTAAAAATACTATACTTCATAAGCATTTATCGTCTGTGTTAAGTTTATTTCCTATTTTGTAGCAACACGAAGTCATCTACAGACGAATATTAAAATTTCGTATGGAAAGCAAAAAATTGAATTTTTATTATTTCATATATTAGATCAATATCAAACTCCACCTGATTCCAGGTTGAGGATAGAAAATATTAAAATTTAAATTTGAAATGGAATTTAGGATTTAAATTCGTTTAAAATCAAATAAGAAATAAAAAAACTTTAAAAATATATGAACTATATCTTTATAAATACGCCTAATAAGATGAATCATATCTATCTATCTATATATATATATGACGAAAAATCCCTTCCAATTCATTTTCCTTCTCAAATCAATTTTTTTTAATTAGAAATTGTAAAAGCCAGTGAAATGATTTAAAATTATACAAGGTTATTCAAAACAGCAATGTCGATTATAAATGTTGGAACTTTCTTGTAAATAATGATGAGAAGTGAAAATTTTAACCCCTTAACTGTTTTGTTTTCTATCTAATTGATGACATTTTCTGTTTCCGGAATCTATTGTTTAATTACGTAACGCGGGGTCGTTAAGAGGTTCAGTAAAGAGTCCGAATTAGTGTTACAGTTATTTAATTACAGGTTACGTTACATACAGACAATTCACGTTCAAAAGTTTGGAATAATATTAAGATACATATATAAGAGCATGGATTAATACATGCAGCACATGACATCGCTAGATCTAAACTGAATAATTGAGCCACAAGGCGTCAGAGGGCACTATTTCCGACGTCATCACAGTCATTTGTGATTAATATTACAAGAGCGACTACATTATCCATAATATAAGGCATTTGTGGATTTTGTGTAATTTGTATTGAATTCTAGTGTTTTTGAATGATTATATTTCAAGTTATAACTTTAAAAAATGATAATTCAATGCCCAGACGCTCCGGCATGAGGTTATAAGGTTAAAGTTTTATTGAAAAGATATTTTTTTTTACCTATGTGATTTCGCTAAGTGATACTGGCAATATCCATACAGTAATCCATTTCGGTACTATACATGTGATGCATTCTCTATGCACATTCAGATCGTTTACTGTATTGCAAAGAAAAAGTTACACCATGTGTACGGCGCATCTTAAGAAAATGAAGTACCAAGAGAAATTTTTTTTTAATAAATTAAGATATTTTACAGAACAAATGTCGATTTTTTGATGAAAATATCGCATTATTTTTTATTCGATACTTTTAATATCTGAACAATTATCTTTATAAAACTGAAATTTGTTTTTAGTTTCACGTTTTGCTATGTTATATTCATTTTTATAATATATAATCTATGTTCCAATGCTATTTTCACAAATTCGAGCCTCAAATAAAAATATAATGCATACTTTTAGCTCACATCTATGGATTGCTTATTTTGCTCTTCCTCAAAACAAGCAATCTATGGATTGCTTATTTTGCGCTTCCTCAAAACAAGCAATCTATGGATTGCTTATTTTGCTCTTCCTCAAAACAAGCAATCTATTTATTTAAAAATATGTATTACAATTATTTGAATAATTCATTATCCGAAATCAAATTGAAAATTTCATGTTATTTATCGATCGAATACCAGTATTTAAAGACAGGGAAAAAATACAACTTATTTCTGAGTTCAGAATCCAAATAATATATTCCCTAAGTTATCTGATTCATTTTGAACGAATCATTTGCTAAACTTTTCACCTCGGAAGTTTTTGCATTATACCCTCTTTTTAGCCTACCCTTTAGCAAAAATAAATAAATAAATAATTTTCCCTATTTCCAAAATTTGTAACTGTTATATTTTTGTTTCATAGCTGCTTCTTAAATACATTTTATGCAAAAATTCAAAAACAATTTGTAACAATTTTCAAAAATTCCAACCTGAACATAGTCACATACCTTACGGAAAATTATCACGATAAAATTGCTTTCTTAAAAGTTTCTGAATTGTTTCCTAAAAATTCAAGATAAAAATATTTCTTAAAGAAAATAAAAGGTGAAATAAGTCCAAAATTTCAGTTATACTTTTTCCACATTTTTGAAAGAAGTAAAAACAAATATATAACTTAAAGTAAATAACTATAAGCTAAAAAGTCGTTTGTTTTGTTTTTGTTTTTTCGCTAAAATATGAAATTTTTGATTTAATATTCTTAATGTTTAAACAGTTTTCTCCATAAAATTTTTTGAATTTTATTTCTAAATCCAACTTTTGGGACGTCGCGCTGATTTTATTATAGCTTTTACATACATTTTAATGCTATTTTACATCTGCAAATGCTTTTTTTTTAAATTCAAATCTTTGGAAGAATTTTCTTATTAAAACTCATAAATTACAATCTAATGCTGAATTATTGTTTAAATTTGGTATAATAATTTCTCAATATGTTCTGCTATAGAATAAGTAATCTATTCATTTAGAAACATTTTATAGTTGTTTTAATGCTTCACACAATGCGAAAAAAAATTAAAAAATTTTATGTTATTTATTGGTCAAATAGCAATATTTAAAAAATTAATAGAAATAAAGTCGTTGTTGTTATCTGTAAACATTTAAATAATTTAATTAACTTCTAAAATAAAAGATTTTTGCTTTATATCTCACTTTCAGCCAAAAAGATACTTTTTTTTTTCAATTTTTTTAAAAAAAACTTTTGTCATTTAACTGATATATTTTGGTCTCGTGGATGTTTTTTCAATCTTTTTTAAATAAAAATATAACTATCTCAGATGGTTTTTCCAAAAAATTAAAATCATCCCAAACGCAGTCACATACCAATCAAATAAGAATTAAAACATAACAATAAAATCATAAAAAAAAACATTTTGATGAAAGCACTTACTTGAACAGTTAAGTTATTCTCATTCTCTTCGGTTACATCAGAAATATTATCAAGAATATCATCATCCCCCTCGGAATCATCAGGTGTGCTGAGTAGAATTTTAACCGGGGATCCGATGTCCGTCATCGGGATCTTTTGATATCCGTTCACTTTTTTAGACAACATATCTTTCAAAGTCACCTACTTGCCCGTGTTTTTCATCAAAAACAAAAAATATTTTTAATAAATCGATCAATTTTTCACATATTTCTTCACATCCGGAATTTTTTTTTTCAATCAATATCAATGATTTGTTGCTGTAGCAATATCCCAAAAGCAAAAACAGTAAATTTAACAGCCTCTTTCCGCTACTTCAAACTTCTGTGAAAAATCACACTAGCCTTTAACTTCAAGTAATAATGTTTGCACTTTCGTAAATTTTAACACAAACAAAAGCTGAACAAATTGGCGAGCAACCCGAGAAAATGAGCCAGCAGTTCGAAATTGTTACACGCAGATGCGCAAGAGGTTGGTCAGTAAAATCCATAAAAACTAAACTTATTTTCCAAGAACCTCTCTTTTTTTGAGGTTTTGTCAAACTGGTAAGGTGACGGAGGAAAAAAGGTTGTTCAACTGGAGAATCAAGAAAAATTGCTGATTTGAAATCTGCTGTCGTTCCGTTTGTGACATTATTCCATAAAAAAGAAAACTAAAAATAACATTGTGAATGTGAGAGATCTCCGGGAAAGATCCGAAACCCAATTCAAGTCAGAAAAATACAAAAAAAGAAGTTTGGCTTTTTCGAAATTAATGGCACGTTCTTATGATCGAATCAAATTTTCCTTAAAAGGAAAGAGAAATCACCTCAAGAAATAACTGTCCGTGACATACGCAGAATAGTTTTCAGTAACTGACATAAAAAGTAATGTTTTCAAAATAAATCACCACAATTAAAAATAGAAAATAAACTGATTGCTGTAATGAAAAATAATTCAAGTCAAGAAAACAATCCTTCATCAATGCACGCAAAGTAGCTTTCAGCAATTGGCATAAAAATAATGATTTCAGAAAAATTGCCACTATAGAAAATAAAGTTATTGTTGAATTATATATTCTAAAACCTGTAATTTTCAAATATCTTCATACAATAGATTTTTCATCAAATAAAATTTTCCAAATTATAGAATATATTATCCAAAAATATATAATGAATACAATGTTAATATTGTTTTAAATGTAAATTGCATAAAACTCACAACCGGGGACAATTTATGACGGATGAAAATATTATTTTAATGATTATCGACGCTTACAATAACCAAGTCCGTAAACAAACAACACGTGTAATTTTTTTTATCGATTAAGCAAATTTTCGCGTGTAATATCGCTGCACGTGCTCCTCGTTTACATTGCTGCAATTTTTTGTTTGTTTTTAACCTACTTCAAGATCACTCTTTCGATCCAAACGCTTATTTCAAAAATAACAGGCAAAGGAAATACTCTCTTCGAGTGGTGTTTATTAATTTTTGTTCCCAGATATTTTTGAAACACCACAAACGCCAATATACTCTCCAAATGGTAAACTTCCAATGATCGATTAAACAAAATTTTCGAATCCTTAATGGCACACGCAATAATCAAATAACTGTTATTATTTTAGGTTGTCAACAATAACAATCTCGAATGATTTCAATTTTTCACATCCAGATGTTTTTAGTACAGTCGTATGACAGGGAATTGATTCTACAAACGATCTCAAGAAATCAGACCTTGAAATACTTCAAAGATTCATCAAATCAATCAATGAATTCAACGGTTAAAATTTTGTAACATCAAATAACACTTTTAAAAGGATATGTATAAGAACTTAATGAAACGAAATTAATAGTCGATCGATCTGATTCCAAAATTCACACTAAAGCCAGTTGAAAGTTATGCTTCAAAAACTTCTTAATCCAATCAGATTATGTAACTATCACCCCTCTGGTTCGATAAATTTGTCACACCAGATATTCATAGGCAATAATCAATAACTAGTTATTTTCTTTTATAGAGATCTGGAATGATTTCAATTTTTCACATTCAGATGTTTTTAACACAATGATACTCAGAAAGACTCAATCTTCACACGATCATAAGAAATCTTGAAATATTTCCAAAAATTAATCCGATCAATGAATTTCACATTTATCAGGTCTTTTCAACAGATCTGAATAAGAATTGAATGAAATGAACTGCTATTCTGCTTGGTAGTCGACCGATCCGATTCCAAACATTCACACCAAATCCAATATGAAATGTATTTTTCAGAAACTTTTGAAGATCACTGATCAAATGATGCAACAGCCACCCTTCTGTTCGATAAGCGTCTCACACCAAATACACTTTTCCAACTGATCACAAAGGGAGCACGCCAAATGACTATTACCCTACATAATGCCCAATCAATTTATATCTTATCGATATTCAGACAAATATGTGGCGTGAAACAACTTCCACGCACACTCCGGAGACTCACAGAAACTCAGCTAAGTGACATCCAGCGAGCGCGTGGGGGTCGTTGGAAATCTTTCAAAAAAAGAAAGTGGTGCAACATGGGTAAGGGAGGACGGAGGTGGAGATGACGGATTTCGGGAAAGATAATGGGATCCAGAATCGAACGTGAGTTTGTGTCAACAGCGGATTCGACTCTGAGGCATGCGTCCGTCGTCAAGGAAAAAGGAAGCAGGTTGGCGACAGGGTAAACAGTGATGTTGATGGACGTGACGGATACGCGATGCAATTTATTTGAATTAAGATAACGAGCAAAAAGTAGCAGTCGCTTCATTCCTTTAAGGGCCATATATGATGGCGAAAGCCAAAGGAAAAAATATATCCCTTTTAATCAGCTAAATGAAGCAAACGTATGTACCGTGACCATGATGTTTGCTCTATCCCTTTAATTATTTTACTCGCGAGTCATGCTAGCTTGGAATGTTCGCTTCTCAAACTTTTAAGATTAAATTAAATTATACAAAGACTAGGGGGCTTCGTTCTCTGCTCGAACTCCGCTGTTGATTCTCAAATCATACATGTCCCCATTACTATTTTTAAAAAAACAATGCAGCGTGTCCACATTACTGTTTCATAAAACAACAATGTCTGGCTAACATGTATATTTCAAAGATAAACAAGTCGGAATTCTATTCATTTATGTTGCCAGAAACGGTATGTTTAAAGGTAGAATTAACAAATAATGTTGGTTTAGATTAATGCTGTTAATTAAAGCTTTACTTTTCATTTTTCATCATTATTTCACCTTCAAGTGCAATATAAATACCTACTATGACGTAATAATAATTTTCATTAAATATTTCAAACAATACTGACAAAACAAACTTCAAATGTCGTGGATCAGGTCACAAGCTATCTATCAATTACAAAACGAATAAAACGCAATGTGTACATATTTTTTTTTTAATTCTAATATCGGAGCGGGGAAAAAATTCGACACTTAAATTGACATCGTTTTTTTTTAATCACAACAAATCACTGATAAAAATCTATAAATTCATAATATTTAGAAATAAAAATGGAAAGTTATTTTTGATTTGTTTTTGTTTAACTGCCCAAAGCTTTCTATTAAAATTACAATCATAGATACCGCCTAATTGCATAATATAAATTTCTCGTTCACTTCTTATGGCTAGACAATATATCTTGACATTTCCATTTTGACAGCGGGCCAAATTACATGTTTGAAACTTTGGAAGCGTTTCATCTGGTTATTCTTATCATTTCTCTATATTCACTCATAAAGCTAATTTTTTTTCTATAAAATTAAATAAGGTTTTTAACATAAGCAAGTTATGATGCGACTTATTTTTATTCAGAACTAAGCATATCTCCCTGTTAAACAATGAAGAATTAAGTTAAATATTTCAACGAGCTTTTAATTTATTTTTAATAGGACTATTAGCATTGTTTTAAAGACTGCTGATAGTATCAATAATTAGATACTAAAGATAACTAGTACAATAAGTTAATTCTAGAGGCCAAAAGTCCATATTATTTCAAAAATAAAAAAATAATAACAATAATAATTGTAAAAAAAGAGAGAGAAAGTTCCAAAATAATACTAAAAAGAAGCATGCTATTATATATTTTCGCACTAAAGAATAATTCTTCTATCATACCAGATTTCAC
>JAPMOR010110627.1:309464-335968 GCA_026543865.1 Argiope aurantia | reverse complement strand
CCGGATGTTTTTAATTATATTCTTAAGAAGTTAATTAAAATTAGAAATCTATGTTTATGTAATTATGTTTGTTATTATGCAGATAATAATAAACTACATAATAATTTTTATTTATGATGTCTAATTATTTCAATTCATTATATGTACTTAATATCACATTAAATAACATAGAAATATAGGAAATTATACATAAATATGAAGATATATTTAGATTTTTCTAATTATTTTATAGAATTCATTAAAACTATTCAGAGATTCAAGTTCATAGAATACTCGTCATGTGAATTCTCTTAGAGAACACGTGAAATTCAGCTCACTGCGTGGTCGGTATACTTTTGAATCATAAAGACATTAAACTGGAATCTTTATATAAGTGGTCGTATGTATTTGGATTAGAAAAGAAGTGATAGAAGAAAAGAAGAAGTGATATATTTTAAAAAAGAAAAGAAGTGATAGAAGAAAAGAAGAAGTGATATATTTTTAAAAAGAAAAGAAGTGATATATTTTATGAAAGAGTAGTTAAAATTTATTTGCTGAAAATGCTCATTTTTTTTTCAGAATATTTAAAAGCTCAATTAGATTTCAATATAATGTATCATTATTGCTTTGATACATTATTGCTTTATAATTATTATTTTACAATAGAAAAACTATGCATTCAATAAACAAAAGTGTGGTGAAAATAGGTGAGGTCTTTTTAAAAATCTGTTTACATTTCTAAATAAACATACAATTTTTTGAAAAGTGCATGGAAGTATTGGTGACTAAAAATAAAATCATGGATTCAAATCATCTTCCTCAGATGGTATGAGCAATTTTTTTTCCCTTCGTCAATTTTGGTCTGCCCATTGAATGCTCCCCTGTTCAAATCTCTACTTTAAAATGTGAGTTTCAGTATACTATTTACATAGCCAAAAGCAATTTGTTCTTCTTTTAACTAAATATTTTGGAAAATGCAGAAACTTTCGATCACTTCTTACAGCTGTAAAATAAGCCTAAATTTGTTTTCTCGATATTCTTATATATTCAGAGTTATGGTATTGGGCACATTTAAATTCTTATAACTTAGTCCAACATTCTGGCCATCATATTTTATTTTATATCTTCTGTAAAGAATCTTTTATCACTGTTGGATTCAAGGTAACTTCTGCCATGTACGATTCCAAGAGAATAATATTATTCTTGGTCAAATTCAAAGCTACTTAATTTTTCTAATCTGAAAATGAAGAAAAAAAATCTTTTTGAAATTCCATCTGAATCAAATAAATAAGAGTATTATTTTTATGTAAATTGTTAGTGGTATTTTTCTGTTATTTTGTGTTTTCCATTAAAAATTCACCTTACACAATTTAATGAAACATATTTCAGAATTTAATTCAGAATTTAATTTCAGAATTTACACAATTTAATGAAACATATTTCAGAATTTAATTGAAATGCACACATTATTAACTAACTTGCATGCTTTCAATCTTAAGATATTTCAACTTTAAGATTTTTTGCAGCAAAGTTATAGTTCTAGAACATAAAATAAAATTTGCTTCTTTGAGAATGAAACAAAAAAAGCGAGAGACAGTCTTCACAAGTTATTTGAAAAGGATAATCTGAAACAAAGTCTCGACAAAGCAGAATTTTAATTTTCAACTTAGTTCGGAAAACGTCAGGACCAATTCTGAGAAATATAAATACTTCTTGCCATCACTTGCGATTATCCTATTTTTATTTTCCGATATTTTTAAACCAATTTTATAAGCTGCATTTTTAATCCTCTATTTTCATCTAAGTTAGATTGAATAAAAATAAGAAACAACTTCACTTCAAGAGAATATACAATTTTAGAACTTACTTTATGAGAGGAAATTTTATCAATGAAGTACAGAAAATTTCAATTGGATGAAAACTGATTATCCTTATATTATCACTTATTTCAAATGATACAAGATCAATTATATTTTCTAAACTTTATGAATATTATATTTTTAGAACATAATTTTAAAAAGTCATATTTTATTTTACTTTTTTGAGAGTCTGTGGAAACATACATATAAATTCTTTCTTCCGTAAAAAAATCGCTATGCATTTATTCTTCATTTTCCTTAAAAATTAATTGAAAATGTCAGATGTTCGAATATTTTAATACTAATGTTTTTATATCAATTTATTTGAAGTTTAAAAATTTAACATTTTATTATTTCATAAATATTAATCTATTAACATATACATTGATTCATAGTTGTTTTGAAATAAAAAAAATTTTAAAGGAAAATTTTTACATTTTTTCACACTACTTATTTCATTTTAGAAATATTTGACACTTTATTAATTCAGTAAATATAAAATAGTGAATATCTGAAGCACATTTACATTTTAATAACATTCGCTTTGTATTTACGACAACAAGTAAAATGTTTCTATACAATTTGCAGAAACAGTATGGATAAAATAATTTGAAATTCCGACAGAAGAAGGTATATAATATTTAAATTGTATTCAAAACGTTATCACGCATGAGGTTGTTTTGTCTGAGAAAATGGTTCACAGATCCTAGTTTATGGTTAATAAAATTCAGAAATATATTTAATTATTGGTAATAAAATTGTTCCGATATTAATTCATGACGCGGAAAAAGTTTAATGCAAATTAGTATTTTACTTAATTTTAATTTATATTCATGAATGTTATGAATAATGTTTATATGCACTTTCAAATAACAGACATAAATCGTTTCATTCATATTTTTATGAAATATGTTGAAAAATGTATAATTTTGATTTTATGGTGGTTTTCTAAACTCCTCCTTATAAGCGAGTTGTTTACTACTCAAGTTGTCTGAGAGAAAATTGGATCAAATAAAAAGCAATATGAATAATTGTCATTCTTTTAAAGCAGCAGCAAACTTATCAGAAATATTTCGCATTTTATAATTGCAACAGACACTACTTCATGGAAGAGAAATTTTATTTCCTTATTTACAGACATCCACGCTCGTATTTAGACATAAAAATGTTTATGGATTCTCACATTGTATTGTACATAATTTGTACGGCAGCTGAATTTATGGGGAGAGTGGCAAAATAAGCAAAAATGGATGAAACCGTACAATTTTATTTTTATCATTTCTTCACTAAAATATTTGTTTGTATTCAACTAAAGTAGTTTATAAAATGCATTATTCAATAAAATAAATGTTTGAAGGATTAAAAGGAAAAAGTACATCTTTCTCAAGATTATATAATAATTAAATTTAATATCTTTGAAATTTTCCAAGTGCCTTAGTCTTTGAATTAATTAAATAAAATTGACAATAAAGATTTCTATCAAACATAAAAAGAAAATGAGGTATACATTTTACGTTTCGAGTTTTTTTAGCTCATTAAAAGTCAATTTTAGTCCCGAAAAACATAACATTTCTATGAAAATTCAGTAAGTGTGCATAAAAATATTTCTAAAAAATTAACATTTAATTAGAATTAAAAAATCATATGTAATTTTGTTTTAAATAAATTTACATTGGATAATAAGAAAAAATTAAAAATTAAGACGTTTGGAATGTTTTGGATTTTTTTAAAAAATCATATATTTCGTTTCAAAATGTTTTTTTAAAGAAATTTGACGCATTTATATTTTAATACATATGCATACAAAATTTCATAACCCTGACTAAATAATTCCCAAAAGTGTCTAATACAGCCCACTGTCCTCTTAATAAGATGTATTAGATATTATTATTCAAAAAGTAGTAAGACATTCAACAATGAAAAATGAGCAAATGGCAGCAACAATCTCAGCAATATTTTTATCTTTACATAAGTTTTTCTTATGTAAAGATAAAGATATTGAATAAAAATATTCTAAAGGCGTACAAATGTTGCTGGTGCATTACACAAGCCGAAAGGCATAACCTTAAACTGAAATAGTCGCTGTTCTGTGGTGAAAGCCGTCTTCTCTTTATCTTCAGGATGGATTTCTACTTGCCACAGTACACCAGGTATTGCCGGCAAGTGTATCAAGCGTGTCATCTATCCTTGGAAAAGGGTAACTGCCCTTCTTGGTGACATCATTCAATCAGCGATAATCCACACAAAATCTAGTAGAGTCGTCTTTCTTCCTTACTAAGACGATGGGAAATGCCCAAGGACTTGATGATGGGTCAATTACGTCATTATCTTGCATTTCTTTAATTATTGTTTGGACTTCTTCTTGTTTAGCGAATGGTAGTCGTCTGGGGTGCTGCCTAATAGGAGTATCCTCTCCAGTATCAATTCGGTGATTTACTATTTGAGTCCTTCCAAAGTCCTCAGATGTTCGAGAAAATAAGTCCTGGAATTCTTTTATCAATTTTCTAGCAGCACGCATCTATTTTTCATTTAAATCTGTATTCTGCAGCAAATTTTGGACTAGATCGTCTGAAGAAACGTCCTGACTATTGCACTTCCGGTCTATACAAGTGACAGGAGTACAAGTTGCTAGCACCTCTCCTTTCTGTATAATCTTTGTCTTATCACTGATGTTAGCCACTATCACTGGGATGACTGACTTTGAGAGGTCCACTACCGACGAAGCTACCAACACTCCTGCTCTGGCACGGCCTGTGTCGGGATAATCCATTACACTAAATCGGAATTTTCGGTTATCTGTTACCAAACCGGGTATTATACATTCAGTCCTAGGCGATAAGGAGATGTCAGTTTTGGTTATTATTTTCTGGCTGGATTCCAGTTCAGCTTGTAGTCCAAAAAGAGTGATGTCTTCAAATTTTAAATTCATTCTACTATTTCCGAAATCCAGTTTAAAGTCGTATTTCTGCAGAAAATCTAGTCCGAGAATGCAAGGGTCGGTAATTTCTGCTATAAATATCGTATGATGGTAGTTTATATTTCCAAAGCGTATAGTGAGGTTGACTTTCCCATGAACATAAATCTTATCTCCCGTCAGTGTCTGCAAAGTAATGCAAGGCGGCGTCCAGATTATTTTAAATTTTAATTTACGTGCCAGGTCTTCTCTTATTATGGTCACATTGGCTCCAGTGTTGACAACCATACGGCATGAAATGTTACCAATTTGTAATATCACGTAAAGTCCATTGTCACCGCCACTTATGGATGAAATATGAAATACTTTGAAATGGGGGCTTTTGACTATCTGGACACCTCCGCCCCGCGAGATGGCCACATATTAGTTTCCCTGCTGTGGTGGAAAAATTATTTCCACCACTTCTAGAAACCCGGCAGTGTACGGACGTGTCCGGCTGTACAACAAGTCAAACACCGAATTTCCGCACTTCTGCCATCTTTGCGTACTTTTAACCTCTGAATTTCTCTTCGCAGATCGTCAATCTGTTTTACGAAATCAGAGCCCGAATACGCAGCAGAGACAGCTCTGATTGGGTGTCGGTCCTAACGTGTGGCCTGCTGGGCAGCATCTATTTTGTGTGCAAAGACTAAAGCATATCCTATATCTTTGACATCTGCTAGTCTAAGAGCCTTCTGTGTTTCCGGATCCCGCACACTATCGATGAAGTGCTGGAGAGCCAGATCTTGACGTGTCTCAACTGGGCAATCAGAAAATGCTAAATGGGAAAGTCGCTGAATATCGGCAGCTAATTCCTGCAGACTTTCCCCCGCTTTTTGATAGCGGAACTTTAATTGCAGTCGGCTGTATTCTTTAGTGCACTTCTCTCCGAACCGCAGCTCAAGTGCACTCGATAGAGCTTGGAAATCATGTTTTTTCTCCTCCGTAAGAGTATAAAGAATGTCGGCAGCGTCTCCTCTTAACGAAGCTGCAAAATGAAACGCTTTGTCTTGAGGATTCAATCCATTAGCTTCCGCTATCATAGTAAACTGTGTTTTGCATACTTGCCAGGATGTTTTTCCGTCGAGAGTTTAATCGTCGCTAGGGAAGGTATAAATATCACTTTGGATTCCTCATGTTCATGGGACATCTGTTTCTTGAGGCTTTCAATCTCCCTCCCAAATTTCTGTTCAAATTCCTTTCCGATGTCTTCTCGAACCTTCTTGTCAAGACTTTCTTTCATCTTCAAAATGTTAATTTCAATGTCTTCTAGAACTTTTTTGTCAATACTTTCTTCCATTTTCAAAACTTTAGTTTCCACTGAAATTACCTTATTCTCAAATGAAGCCACCTTATCTTCAATTGCATTCATCTTTTCCTGAATGATATTGGAGAATTCCTCTTTAACACTTACGGTGTCCTTCTTAAGCTCCTTTTGTCCAGCTTCCATAGATTTTTCATCTCAGCCAATAGAGCCAGTAACTCACCATTGCAGCTATCCGCCATCGTAGCCTGAGATCTCCTTTTCACCATACACTGTTGACCAATATCCCACTTCTGACACCAAATGTTACGAAATTTCCCGGTTCGTTTGGATAGTGGAAGTGATATGGTGTGAAGAACGCTCAATCAGTAGTAGAAATAAAACAACGACGTTTATTTACACGAAGACAGGACAGCACAAAAACGACAACTATATACAGCATAGAGAAGACAATTAACTTCAGCCTAGACGTGCACACAACAACACACAACAAGACTCTACTGCAGACAGTAGCGCACAGCTTAGTTCAGCACTAGCGAGACTCCGTCGCTGCTCTGCTAATCTCTGGAAGACCAGTTGTTTATCGTTGATTCCGACTACTCCGGCAGCTGCAGACTGCCTCCTTTTATAGGTCTCAGGAAACAGGGCTAGAAGCCTATCAACAAATCAGAAACTTTCGAGGCGTATCTCGGTTCCTAATGGACGGATCGGGAAAATTCTCGATGTTTCGGGTATAATCTATTTTGGAGCCAAATTGTCGCCAAGCTTTGGGATCTACGACGCGACACCCGGACTCCGTCCAATACAAATGACTGTAAAACAGTCTTTCTAATGATGGAACCAACTATGCTGGAAAGCAGCATCACAGATTCGTAACAATATATATATATATATATAAATGCATTTAAGAATAAAATATGAACAAAAAGAATGCTGCTTTAAACAATTTGCCATCTCAGCAATATATTTACCGTTGCATTAGTTTTTCTTATGAAAATATAAAATTATTTTATATAATAAAAAGATTTTTTAAAAATTATTTCGTTATGATCATAGATATTGCGCATTAGTTGATATTATGATATTACATCATATTAGTAGAGATTGACAGTTATTTTCAAAATTTAAACAATATATAAAATAATATTGTGAATGATTGCTTTCTGTTATTTGTGGCTGAAGTACTAAACTTACAAACTATTTTCAGTCATTTGTAAATTTAATTATGATTCCGTTCAATTACGGGGGTCAGATAATGGGCAGATTATCTAGATAAGGCTCCGTTTAACTAAATAAGCAGGTCTCTATATTGATTAAAATGTCAAAAATCCTTCATTTGTAACTTCACCTATATAATCCAAAGATTAATCAAGTAATTTTCTTAATACTTTGCAAACGGTCGTTTAATTGAAAGTAAAGTCATTGCTGAAACTAAGCGACGCTTATGTACGCTAAAATTAGTATTCATACGAAAAATGGAGTAACATTATCTATGACTACTTGACAAAATGATAATTCTTTATAATAATTATAATAATTCTTTTTTCCTATCTAATTTGAGTCTGTTCAAAATATTCGAATAAATCCAACAAATTTTTAAGTAAGTATTTTAATTTAGTGTTAAAACTAAGTTGAGCACTTTTAGTGTTAAAGTTGTGTAAGATAAGAATTAACTGAATTTTTAAATGAATAGTGTTTTAATAAATTTTATTTAAACACATTTCCCCTTTGTTCAACGAATCACAAATAACAAAAAGGAAGAAAAGGTAAAAGAAATATGGTAGTAACTGGAACATATAAATGAATTTCATTTAAATGTTTTCCACATATTTCTTTTCAAAAATTGTAGCATCAACATAAAGTCAAGATATTTCTTGGATTCCAAATTATCTAAATTTTCAACTACTCCTGTCAGAAACAAAGGTATTAATGCTGAAAATGCAGCAAAATAATATTTAATATACAGTAAAGAAAATGTTTTAAAAATAACTTTACTAAAGTAACTCGGTTTTAATATCTGCCACTTTATAATGCTCAAAATTCTATGCTGAGAGAATCACATTCATGTGAAGGAAATTATGGACATATGAGAAGGACACGTGATCGAATTTAAACATAACAGATATTCCCAGAACCATGGTCACCAAAGTCGGCAAGCAAAAGAATGAAATTTCTTTTTCAGAAGTATTTTATATTTTTTTCGATATATTAGTTCTAGCAAACAAATATTCGGTACTAGTTTAGTAATAAAATGTTTAAAAAAATTAATTACAATAACGAAATGAAAATGAATGAATTTTATTTTGAGAAAGAAAACACTATGTTTCAAAAATAAAGTCTTTAATTACTGAATGACAATAAATTTTATATATTTATTTTATAATTAAACTGTTTTACTATTTTTATTGAGTTGTTATCAATGAAATTTTAAGATCGAATTTTTAAATATTTGTTAGTATATGTCATTGATTAAATAATATTTTAATCTGATATTTTAAATCGGATATTATTCCATTCACTGAAGTAATTTAATTGCAGAATTTAAAACTGTTATTGAACTGGGGTTCATCTATTTATATAGCCCAAAACTGATATTTATTAAAATCAGTATAATGTCTTAGGGAAAATTTCATTACTATGTTTGGGATTTAGAAAGAGAGAGAGGATTTCACGACTTCAGTATTTTCGAAAAAGTTTATTCACAAAGAACGGTGTTTAACTTCAAAATGTATTTTTAAAATGACCTTTAATTACCAAAAAAACTGTATACTGTAAAATTCCGAGAAATGTTTGGATATTTTATATAAGTTGTTTTAACATCTTCATTGTTAAATTATTTAAAGAAGAAAAAAATTCGTGGATTTCAATATTATATACGCATATTATATATTAGATTGTCTCTTGAAAACACCTTTAAAAAAATCTACTCAATATTAAATACTCCATCTCCTAGCTAGAAGTTAGCATAATGAAGATTCGTTCAATTAGCGCGGTTGTCCTAAGAAACGCAAAAACTATTTTGTGTCAGAACTTATAATTGAACGTGAATGCCTGAATATTTATAAAATTGAGCCTTTTTATTCGATTTACAGTGAAAAAAATGCATTTATACACATGTATGATAGTTTCCTCTACCAATAATAAAGAATGGACAAAAATCCAAAAATAAAGAAATCTGCTAGTAACTCTCCAGCAAATTTCTAGAAGAAAGTTTAATTCAAATTTTCTCTTCAGAGAATATTGAAAAACTGAAGCTTCAAGAGACTCCTTCTCATTATTCTTTAAGTTTTCTGAAAATATCATTTCACATTTGGTAATTTATGAAAAAACCTAAATATTTTTTTTTTATTTTATTCCGTGGAGTAATGTATAGAATAATAAATTCGGATAAAAAGAATTCATTTTTGAAAAGATAAAGAACATTTGCAGTAGTTATTTGGAATGGCTATAGTTAAATTAAAGGTACATCACTAGAAATATTATTTTTTGCAAATTAAAGAAAGTATGTTTCGAATGAAAACTTGACTACAATTTATTAATAAAAGTTGAATTTCTTCCTTGTGTTTAGAAAACCTTAATTCGCCCGTCTGAATAGAAGTTGAAAAATTGCTTATGCCTTAACAGTTATCGCGCCGTTACTACCTGATGAAAATTCATATATTTGTTATTTAGATCATGGGACCGAGGATTCCTTCCAGGAAAAGATAATATTTAGAATGTTTATTAAATGATAAATATGTATTGGATAAAATTATGTGCTAATGAGTAACGCATATAATTTGACTATAAAAGCAATGCAATTAGCCAAATTTTATATATTACAGTCTCTTTCACTCCTATTGAACTTGTAGCATGTAGTCTCTGATAAAATGGTGTTATGTTTTCAGCATATTGTTGAATGACGAAGCATACACATCGAGTAGACACTTCCATAAAGCCAAATATCAGCAATGAATCTAGGGCATTTGAATTCTCCTCCTCAGTTCTTAACAAAGAGTATTGGCGCCAACATACAAGTTTGGCAACAATTGGAGCTCGCTAATAGAACGGTACCCTTTCCTCACAACCCTTTCACCTACGGAGACATTTTTTTAATAACTTACGGAAATAAAAAATGTCCTAATTTAAAATCACAATTAATTTAGAACAGCTATTAACTTAAACAGAAAAATGCACAGGAGCAAGATTAAATATCATATACAGGGTGTTTCAATGAATCGTTTCAGAACTTCTAAGAGGGGTAGGATACATCCTGACAAATCGAAATCATAGAGCAATGTGGGGTCGGAAATGCTTTCCTGAAGCGGTGTTGTACGCAGAAGCATCATAAAGAAAAGAGACCGTAAATGAGAAATCGTTTTAATAATACATGAAAAGAAGCAAAAGGTACATGGATTAAAGTAAGTGTTCGAAGTTTCTTCCACGGTCTACAATGCACGCCTCACATCTTCGACGCATGGACATCCGAACATTCTGGAATACTCCAGGCATATCACGAATCTCTCCGTCAGCTACTGCGATTCTTGCAAAGATCTCCTCAGCAGTGTCAACAGGGGTGTCATAAACTAGTGATTTCATATGACCCCAGAAATAAAAATCAAGACATGATAAGTCGGGTGACCGAGCAGGCCAACGCACGGGACCCCCACGTCCTATCCACCGTTGACCAAATGTGACATCCAGGTAGTTACGAACATCTCCTCTATAATGGGCAGGGGCTCCATCGTGTTGGAACCACATTGTCTGTTGCGTCGATGCAGAAATCTGTTCATCTCTCAAAAGTTGTGGCAATGCTTGCTGTAGAAAGAGCACATAAGTAGGTCCAGTTAGACGACCCGGTAACAGGTAAGGTCCGATGAGGTGATCTCCCACAATACCGGCCCATACATTGACCGAAAATCGATTCTGTGCTGCAGGACGCCGTATTGCATGCGGGTTCTCGACCGCCCAGATATGGTCGTTATGCGTGGTGAAAATTTCTTCCCTTGTGAAGGATGCCTCATCGGAAAACAACACTTCAGCAGGAAAAAGGGAATTTGTAGCACATTTTCCCAGGTACCACTGTGCGAAAGCAATACGAGGTACATAATCCTCCGGTTTCTGTGTATGGACACGCTGCACGTGAAAAGGATGCATGCCATCTGCTCAGAGAATCCTCGAGACTCTGTAATGGGAAACACCGACTGCGTTTGCTACACTTCGTGTACTCGTTCTTGGATTCCCATGTACATGCTGCAGCACATTCTGTTCGGCGTCTGCAGTCCGTGTTGTTCTTACCCTGTTACTGTGAGTTCTTTCTAATGAACCTGTCAATGCTAATCTATGGTGCAGTCTTGCAAAGAAATTATGACTGGGAATACGCCTCGTCGGATATCGTTCCGCGTACAAACGCTGTGCGGCTGGCCCACTACAATTAGCAGCACCGTACGCGAAATGTATATCAGCTAATTCTGCGATCGTGTGCGAAAAGAAGAGTTATTAGTTATCCATCCTAATAACTTAGCGTTCTTGTGCGAAAAGAAGATTCCCTGCACGAAAGCTCGGACTTTTCGCACAATGCCATCTACCGCGTCAGGAAAGCATTTCTGACTGCCCATGGGTATATGATTTTGGTTTATCAGGATGTACCCTACCCCTCTTAGAAGTTCTGAAACAGTTCACTGAATCACCCTGTTATTCCTTACTATCTATGTGCTGAAACAACACAAAAATCAAAGAAACAGGATGTGTCATCGATTAAAAAGTGAACTGGTAGGATAGGGCTTACATCAGGGCCCCTTTTCATATAACATCTCCAATAACAACATTTTTGCTAAGTTATTTATTCTATTAGAACTGTGATGCATTTTTATTCAGTAATTGATAAACCACAGTTCTTATTAGTTATCATTCCTTTTAAATTTTCAGTCCATATATAAGTAAAACTATAGAAAGATATCACAATGTTTTTAAATAAAGATAAAAGTTTGTTAAAAAGAAATGAAAGTTCTCTGTTACTCAAATATGATACCAGTGACATCAAATATGATACTGTGCCATTTAACTATGTGAGAATATACGGAACTTATCTCTATAAAAAATAAACCACAGCCAATCAATACCCTTTCCTATTCCAGTTAATCATAGGATGGAACGAAGAGGAGCAACTGCAAGATAATCTCAAATTGAATAAAGAAGCATAACAATTCTTCTTCATCCGATTTAAGCTTTTCTTGGACATTTACTATTCCTTAAGTAGGAAAACTACAACGCTTAACATATTCCGCTACTTGCACTTGAGCGTATTTGGATATATTCATCATCCTGCAAAATCTATCTTCTATTTGATGTTCAACTGCAAATTTTGCAACATATTCGATTCGAGATCGATGAATTCATACCATTTCCTTCATAACCTTCAGTAACACACACCCATTTTTTGAGCATTAGCACACAAGTGGGGTTATTTTAAGCCCAAATTGTCTGGCATTTCCCCTTTATCTTACTGGCTATTTATATATAGATAAAATATGGACAAGGTACATAAATGTTTTGCCATATTCGTATTTAAGATATGAATATGATTTTTAAAATGAAAAAACAAAATTGAACTTAGCTTCTTTTTTTCATACCTCTTCTGTATTCAGTTCCTTTTTCCCAATTTCATGCATGCAATTATTATTTTTAATGTTAAGTAGATTTGCTCTCTTTAAAAATATTGGAAGAATAAGGAAATCTATATTTTGCATATAGTTTACAATTGATTTTTTTTTGGAAGAAAGGAACTTTTGGAACTTTGAAAATAGAAGCCTAACCTTTCAAAATTCATAACTTTTACCTTTCATTGTTATATACATACTCAAAAAATAGTTTTATCGTTACTCATTCAGGGTAAAATGAAATGTGAACATGAATTTCAAGACAATTTATTCCTATTATAAAAAAATTCCTTTTATATAAGGATTTGCAACATTTTTCACAAGCAGGAAATGACTCGATCAGATTTTCTAGAGTATTCAGAATCAGCGGTTGGTTCAGAATTCTGTACCATGATCACTTCCCGAAATTCCATAGTCTATGAGGAATCTGAGCTATCATCGTTTTGTATATAAGTAGGATGCCTTGCGAGAAGTTCTTTGAATCTGTGCTTCTCAAATAAATAACATAAAAAACATCTGAGACGTTAGCACATGAAGGTGTCGATTTGACTCCAAAGCTTCTGTAAAAAATAATATGCAATGTTTTCTGTTGCTTCAATCTTCTTGTTCTAGATCTCCTATGAAGGTATAGGAAATAACAGGTGTACACTTTTATAAAGTACTAGAATGTATAAGCAAAAGAGAAATGACGGGGTCAAAATGATCCCATTTATGTTCAGACAGATTAAGGGTGATTATAATAATATTTCGCATTACTTGGGTAATATTCCTATATTCAATCAAATCATTACACTTGAATATTTATCCATCCAATACTCGAGTTAATAACAGCTTCTTGACTATTAGGACTATCACTCGTATCTGTAGAAAGCATACATTAACTTTCCTAATCCTTACTGAATGAGTGGATAGTGTAATATGAATACAGGCCACAAAATCTCTCATTATACAGCATTACATTGTAGCGAGGTTATTAAAGATACGTTGTTATTCAGACTAATTCAGATATGCATTACCAATGTTGTAAGGATTGCTGGAGATTTGAGGATTACCGGCTTGCTTGATATTGCTGATATATGCGTTTCTGATTAGGTAAGCTTGAAAATATAAGTATTTCATCCTATTTTCTTAAAGGAAAAGGTAATTTTTATGTAAACTCATATTGACATAAAAATATTTTATATTGCCATTATAAGCACGTAGTTTTATAATAATATGTTTTTGAGTTACTAAACTGGATGCTAACTTTGTCATCCTTTAAACCAATTCCATTATGTTTTTCTCTTTTTTTTTGTTTTATTTAGAACAAATTTAGTGAAATATAAGAATCTGTATGATATAATTATCAGAGAATTGACATCTTCAGACTATAACGTAAATTGAAAATATTTTCTCTTCATAGATAATATCTGTAAATTCAATATCGATTATTGGTATTTAAATTTTTTTTCAAATATTATTAAAAATTCATGGTAGTATTTTCATAATCATTGAATTTCATTTAAGATGATTTTAAAGATTGTTTCTCGTGCTGTGATGTCGAACTAATATCAATACCAATAGCAAAGAAAAATGTGTTTATGAGTAGGCGCTCTACTGGACAGATCGTTAAACCTAGAGTTAACAAATTTGGCATTGATATACTATGAAGAGTGGGAATGTGCACCTTAGAGAGACTGTTTTGAAAAGTAATTAATTAAATAGTAATTGAAATATCGGCTTTTTTTTCGTTTACTCTGTAGAGTATTATTCCAGAAATGTGAAATTTACACCATTTTAAAAGTTAAAGAAAGTCCGTTTAATTATTCTTATTTTATTACACTGCAATTATTTCCAGAATTAATGAAAAAATAAATGTCATTCTTTTTGCTGACTTCACTACAATTGATTTCATTACTATAATAAATATTGTTCAATTTTCATTATTCCATCAAATATTTATTCGTGTGATTTTCAACCATTGCATATGATTCAACTTTTTATTTGTGCAGATGACTATTAATTAGGACGTGACCAGACTTTATTGGAAAACCACAGAAGAAGTATGCAATTAAAAGATAGATTACCATGCATTACTGGCACTATAAAATCTTTGGATACTATCAAATAAGAAATATACAAGTACACAATTAATAAGGAAGTACAAAATTGCTAAAATTACACAACTTTAATGTGCATCCCAATTTGAGGTTTAAAAACTGCGTTGTTGAGGTTGATTGTAAAAAATCACTTTATGAATAAGTGATAAAATTGATATTAATCACAAACAATTTCGCTTGAAATTCAGCTCATCACCAAAAGTAAATTCCTTTATAAATATTATTTTATTGAACAATATTTGAAAAAGAAGTAAAAATTCAATTCATCGGGCAACGTAAAAAATTATAAGATTCATCAATTTACAACCAATTGAAGTGAAACATTTCCCTGCATAATTTATGGCATAAAGGTAGAAAATTCTCAAATAGTCAATCGCATATATATGAAGAATATAAACTTACAATAATATTTATTAGTGTTAATAATATATTTGTTATAATGACATAATATGTTTTACATAAAAGTCAACATATTTCCACACAAATGTTTCTATATAGAGAGAAGATTATATTTCATATATAATCTATGAACACTAATAAATATAAAAAAAAGAAAAAAATCACAGTATTTTGATTGCTTTCAGGTCTGAAGAAATGTAAACACTAAGAATTTGATAAAAAATATATTACTTACTAAAACATAATAAATTATATGTACAAGGCTCATTTATTTATGCCACTTTGGATATGCAATACACTTTAAAACAATAGCACTGCTCCCTAACGCCAAAAAGCCTCCTCAGTGAAGAAACACTTGAACTTGGATATCGTCAATTATCCATTAAATCCAGATATTCATCTTCTAAATTTCCACACTGCCAAGGAAACAAAGATTGTGAGATCGATCTAGTAAAGGCCTGTCATAATGAAAGCTATATCATACCTAACATTAATCTCTTTAAATATTGTTTACGGAAACACTGGAATGGAAACTCATTTCGGTCGAGAATTTTCGGATATGTTGCCTAAGAGATAAATTGTTCTGAAGGCGTTTATTTGTAGTTTCATGCAAAATACCAATTTTTAATAAGATGGATGCTTCAATGCCTCGGTAACTGGTGGAAAGAATATTACGTGACCGTGTCAGAGAGTATTTTTAATCTTGTTAGCCATGCAAAGTGTAAATTTACACTAAGTTTTGCTTTTATTTAAGTTAAAGGCTAGAAATCATATAAATCAGCGTTAACTTCAGACAACTTTAATAAGAGGACTCATATTGTGCCATAAATGTTTTGCTAGTTGTTGTTTAAATAAGTGATAAATATCTGTTTTCATCTCGACATTAATTAAAGTTTCGAGCAAAGAAAAGGTTATTTAAATGTTTAAATGTGCGTGAAGTGTAAAATCCACTTCAAAATTTACAGTGTGCTTATTTATTACAATGTCCAATATAAAATAAGAATTGACCGATAATTACATCATTTTATTAATTAAACAACATGCTGGATTACGTTCTGCCAAAATATTGTCTAATAAATATTGGATATTTTTTTATTTACTATTTGGCAACAACTCGCAATCTTACAATTGTAGAAGGCCATAATTTTAAAATTCTAACAAAATATCTCAAAAATAATAAGAGAATGATCACAAATTCCCATGAAAGTTAAAAATTACATTCTTCTGTACGTAATAAAAATAAAAGCTAATAATGGTCAATTTTTCAAACAGCAATGTTTTATATGTTATTAATAAGTATATATATTCTTTAGAATTTTTCCTCTTGTGAATTTGACACATCGCGTTAGTTTTATAATAAAGTAGTAATTAAAATATGAGAGCCATTAATTTTTCTAAACAATAAGAAAAGTTCATTACTTCCTGTAGTACCCATCCTATTCGCCAAAAATGAATGAGCTACAGTTTTCATAGAATGTTGTTAGAAAATATATAAAAAAATAAATTTCAAACAATACTAACGTATTGAAAACTCGTTGATGAATAAAAAAAAGACATCCAAAGCTAAAACAACTTTTCGTATTATGTCAAAAGAGTTATACAAATCTTCAATCTTATTTCTTAATTCCATAACGAAAAATTGGGAATAAAGATTACTTTCATTTTATTTTTTTAACATCTTACGAGTTTTTCCTTGAATCTCGTTTTCATAAATAAATGTCAGTGAAAAACTGCTAATATTTAGAAAATGAGAAGTATTAAATTGCAGAATTAAGAGGTAATAAATAATGATGCCCTAAGAATCTTATATAAAATATATAATACGGAAGCACATAAATAATTTTGTTGTTTAAATTAAGCTACTATAGTTTAATAAAAGTTGAAAATAAATGACACGTACAGGATATATTTACTTTTTAATTAAAATCTTTATTTAAAAAATATTTCTTTATTTGAATTCTTTCATTTTGACATGAACTTATAGTATACATTATCAGAAGGCTTAGTTGCTTTTCATATTTAACATTTAAACATTTTTTAACAATTTTTTCTTTAAATTTTACATAATATGTATATCATTTATGCTGAAAATTGAGTTCAATATATGTAAGATTATTTTGAAAATCATAGGAGAAAATTGTGAGGATTAACCTCTTATACAAAGTAAGTAAATTTTACAACATAACAAGGAGATTCAAATATAGAGAATGATTGTCACAGAGGGGTTTCGGTTAATAAATTACATAGTAAGTACAGTAACTTTACGAATATAGGAGATATATTCTGGAAAATAAAAAAAAAACTAACACAGTTACTTTAAGTATATATTATGAGTAATGTGAAAAACAATAGGGCTTTCTCACATTTTCCTTTATTGGGGAAAAATTTAAAAAAAAACCCTAACGACAACTTTAATCTTTTTTATTGGTACATAAATTTAACTGAGAAATAAAATTAAATATTGATATGGAATAGTATTTGCAACATGTAAAAAGTTATATCTGATCAGATTGTAAAAGAAAAATGAAAAACCACTAATAAGGAGTGCAAATTAATAAATGAAAAAAATATATATATTATTATGTTTCACATATTTCCCAGGTGCGTTTAAAGTCTCATTGTGACCTTCATATTAGGATTTAGATCCACCATGCGTATAATTAAGTATACATATATGTATTTAAATTGACCCGGGAACTTTCTTACTTTAAATCACTCATCTCATACCACCAATATATTTGTTCATATGAATCCTTATTATCCCTAAATAAAGATCATGAATCGCCGTCTGTCCTCCCACATAATTTATTTTCTTGGGAGAAATCTTCAAAGAATTTTCCACATACAAGCGTTATACTGATTTCGTCATTTGTTATATCATATGAAATCTAATTACATCGAAATACATCACCAGTAATTACCTGTGCTCAAATTTTGTCGAAATATCGCAAGTAAAAATGCTTTGCAAAGCTTTTAACCTCAATAACTGGATAGATTTCACCATATTGCAAGAAGAGTTTATAAATTAGAACATTCTCTGTTTCTTTTATGATGGTTAATTTAAAATAATATTTTATTTTGTTTTGATAAGATATTGTTAATGAAAGTAAGCTGAAATAACCAAATAAATCTTATAAATAAGGTGAGAAAACAGCTGGTCTAGAAAGCAGCAGCTTGCCCTTTAAATTAAAAAAATCATGATATTTATATTTTCTTTCACTTCATAAATTCTAAGATTGGAAGTTAAATATTTTTTTTCGTTTTACATAAAAGTAATTATTTGTTAAATGATCCAGTTTTCAAAATTATAAGTTGGCGAACCTATACCGATGATAGAATTTGATGCCTGTGAAAAGTTATTACAGTAATTTTAAACAATTATCTTCAAAAGGGAAAAAATCTAAATTGTTTTACAGAAAGAAGAATTTTGCTCTTTATATAAAAAATTATGTTCTAAAAAATTCACCTTGATGATTTATTTTTTATCTCTTTCGCCATTTCAAATTAAGTTTTTGTGCAATTATTTCCTAAAATTAAAGTAATGATGTAGCATCAAATTATAGTCATATGATATTACTATACTGACAACTACTTTAATTGCCTTGAATGACTAATTATTTTCTCTTAAGTTTTGAATTCGAAATCGACCTAGATAAATATAAAGAACTTTAAAAAATTAATACCAAATTAATTGGTTAATTATATTTGGACTTAGAATATCTTAATTATTTCAAATTAGTAAAGGAATTTCATTTCTGATTACTTTAAGCTTCACTTAGAGTGTTTGACTTTGCAATGTAGTTTTACTTAGGGTGAAGCTTCATTGCAAAGTATGTTTATTATAAATTAGTAATCTTCGGTGACTAACTGGTTTTCCAGGAGTAATGCTGTCTAAAATTTGCAATTAAATATTTATTTAACTTGTTCTCCTAATTTATTTAATTTCATAGAAACATATGTTGAACATTTCATTTGCCTAATTTTCGTTTCCCCTAAGAGTTAACTTAATCTTTCATTCTGATTTTTTGTCAATGTGATTGCAACGCACTGATAAAAGCTAATTTTATCCCAATCTTTCATAACGTGCTCGTAGAAGTTAAATTTTATTTTTATTTGGTGAGAAATATATTGTTGAAAAATAAAATAAAAATATTTTTTAAAAGCATTAAAAATATAAAGTTAATTTATAGCTTAAAACATTAGTATCTTAGAAAAGATAATCTTTTGAGCTTTACGATGATGTAAATATCACTTTTGTGCTGTAATAATATCGTAAGTTAACGCGTAAAAAACCAGAATTTCAATTAATTTTTAATTAATTAAAATTATAATATTTTTTTTTAAATTACTGCAAAGTGTACATTTCTGTCCTCCAAGGTATACATGTGACAAAATCGGTAGCTGTAGGTCAGATGGTCTGGCTTGTAGAGTGTCAATACACTCGTACACCGACACATTCACTTTATTATAAGTATATAGAATAAAAACGATCTAATGGAAAGTATTTCTCAAATATTAAAAATTAATAGTTTTGAAAGCATAAGTACATTATGATACTAAAAGTAAGGATTATTTTCAAAATTATTGATATAAATAACGTCACAAAAGGGTCAGAAGGTGAGAGTTTTTTGAAGATTTTTTACGTGTACTATTACGGAATTATTTTACGTTTGTAGTATATTTTCATAGGACTAGTTATTTATTTTACTTTTTCATCAGTGTTTAATACTTTTCAGTTCTCATAATGTCTATTGTGGATTTGTATCTTTATAGCCTTGTTTTTAACACTGTAAGCAATTGAGTTGCCAATATTGCTTTGCTGTCTATATTTTTCATTATAAATATATTCTGTTTTATAGAGAACAAATAAAAGATAAGAGAAGTATTTTGAAAAAAAAATCTTCTTATATTTTTTGCGTAAAATAAGTTTTTGATACAATTCGTAATTCCTTTGTAAATATTATAGAATCTTAAAATCCAATTTTCATTAATTTCATTATCAGTTGCCAAAATATACGTAAGAAGAAAAAGCATTTTAGAAAAAAATTTTGTTCATAGATTAAATTATAATTAATTTTTAAAACATGTACAGTTTAAAAAACTATATATTTCTAAACATGAAACAAATCAAGATAAATAGACATGCATAAAAGTGTTTATGCATACATACCTAAATTAACGCTGCCTTCTCGTTCAAGAAAGTAAATTCAACTCCCTATCAAATGATGCCCTCAATACTTTTACGTGGGAAGTGAATGTTCTTTTCATAAAGACTCCACTAGTTCAATTTCCTAAACCAAATGTCCGGATGAATTGATGACCAGAGAAACGGATATTGCATTCAGTATCAAGATCATGAATATACAAAAGATAATAAAAGTAGGATGAAAAATAATTGATCAGTATACGTAAATTCCAAAATAGGTCCAAATTAAACTAAAGCTATCATGTTTATAAAGTAATTAGAATTGCATTTTTATTGCTTAAAATATTAAATCCAATTAAAAGATATTAGAAATGTTTTCACCTGGTAGTATACACAATGGGATTTTTTTAAAGAATTTTAAGAAAAGAGTATTAAATTTTTAAAAAAGTGCAATCACCTTTCGATTTTAATAATGGACAACAAAAGTGCAATATAGGTTTTGCTAGAATGTCAAAAATTGTGATGGAAATAATTCATATTGGAAATATATATTGTAATCCCGCCTTAGTGGTACAACACATATATTCCTAGCTTCCCGACTGATGATTTTCCTCTAAGAACATTTCAGATATGAGGATAAAAGCCTTTCGATATGGAAAATGGAGTTCATTTCAAGGAAAGTCAAGTTACCCCCACTTCCATGATAGAAAAAGCTACCTACGGGGGGAGAGTTATACTGCAGCCTGTGACGGTCATTATAAACAACCTTTTTTTTAGTATTTGTGCTAATATGTTAGATATAGAACGAAAGATTGTGCATTCATCCCCTCTGATGTTACGTGGCAAAAGGTAAGCAGCTAAATCCTGATTTCTTATCGGTGATAGTGTATTGTACACGCCAATGATTTTGATGGAAAAACTCTTGTCATTATACAAAATATATAGATGTGAGATGCTCAAATTATTTATAAATAGAGAGATATGAAATAAAGAGAAAAACACTCAGATCATTTATTTCACCGGAAAACCCAAAATTCATACCTCTCAGAATCTTCATGGTATTGACATAGGATTTCAACATAATTCCAAATTAATATAACAATGAAGTATAACGGTTTAGGTTTCTACAATACATCAACTTATTGCGACTTTTTCTGATCATATGATTATGTGAGGGTTACAATTGTGATACGAATTTGAATAATAGAACAATGTTAAAGAAAAGGATGATTTTATATTGAAGGATAATGAGAACATAATAATGATATAGAACCTTATTTTCCTTTATGATGCTTATTTATCATTATAGAAGTCTCTATATTAGTGTGTGCAGTTAGTTTTTCACTTTTTTTATGCTGTATTGCTTTTACTGGTTTATAAATTATTAATAAATCGTTTTTATACCAAGCTGAATTTTGAATTAAATCTTCCAAGATGTTACATTTATTTATTTTTTTCTGGATTAGAAACTTGAGATATCGATAAATTTGGGATAGGGAAACATTATCGAATATTAGTTGATAAAAGAGAATGCATAAGGGTATTATTAAAGCAATGCTATTTTAAGCTGAAATTGCCTTCAATATTTTTTGATTATTTAAATGAAATATTGTTCGCTGTAAGCTTCTAAACAACCGCACTCAATCTGTGAATGAAAAATAAAGTATATTCATTTTCATCTCACATATATTTTTTGATACTTTCAACAAAGATATTTATTTAAGAAGGGGATCTTTCTTTTCCAGTTCTAGCTTCTTTAAATATGAAATGTAAATAAAATTTGCATTCATTCATTATCTTCCAGTTTCAGATTTGCAAATCGGATAAAGCTTTATGAACTTACTGCACATCTAAGATATGTGTCAACTGCACTACATGAATCACATGTCTCGTCACTGTATAGGAATTGTACCTTACATCAATTATTGATATTATTGATGGACATGTAAAAATTATTATACTTTTAATTCATTTTAAATATGCCATTATAAGATATTAATTTCCAAATATGGAAAACATAGCATTCATTCAATGTATTAATATTTTAATACATATTATTATCAAGTATTTTAACATCTGTCTGAAGTTTCTATATGAAATACTTTTTTTGAAAACTCGCTCCGTTTGACTTCAAATATTATGGTGGTTTTTCATTCTGATATGAGAATATTTTAAGCTTTAATTATGCATAATTGATGAAGTTTTAACATGAAATCTAAAAAAATCTTGTTAAAAACAATTTGAAATTAATGTTAACCTTAAAAATATTTTTATTTAAAACAAATTGAAATTCTAAAGCATTATTATGCCATATTTGAATGATATTTTGAAATCTTTCTTTATGAGGGTTTTAAAATACATGTTAAATGTTGATAAATGAAATAACTTTATCTGTTTTACAAATCGAAGTAATTTATTCTGGTTGGATCTGAAATTAAACTTATGAAAATAAAACATGTTTCCAAATGCTTTCATGTAAAATATTGTAGGATAAATACGCCAATATCAGTCCCTGATCATGTGGTACGAAAAAAGAATTTTATTCCTTTTCAGCATAAAAAAATGTTTCAAATCTCCACTATATATCTTTACTTTTCTTTCGAGAAAGTACTAAACAGGAAATACTTCCTGATCGTCTTACCACAGCTCAATGTGATAAGCCTTCCGAAGATCATTTTCATCAATTCATTGACTGTTCCCTTTGCTGCCTTATATCTCCTTCAGTCTATAATAAGCTGGTCAGAACTTTTAGTAAATCTTGCATCATTCTATCCGGAAAAAAAGTAATCTTTTTAATCAAAAGTTTCATGAAAATCATTCTGTAAGGAAAGGTAATTTGTTTCTTCTGCATCGCTAGGAATTTAATCAACGTTACCAGGGAACTTATTAAAAGGGAAAGTAATTCTATTTACATCAAGATTTTGTGACTTTGGTTACTTGTCAAAAGTTGTTCAACTAAAAGAAATAATTTTATTAATGTTGAGTCAAATGAATCATTACTAAATCTTCAAACTACAAATTAACTTTTTATTTTTACAATCTGTACAGTTTTACTTTACTACTTTTTAAAAAGTGATTTTTTTTTCTTTCAAAGGCAAACATATTTTTTTTAGAATTTTCATCTTTGTTTTCCGGATCGTTTTCATTTTTAGAATATACATATCATTTCTTTACATTGAAAATATCTCTTTGAAACAGATTTTTTTTTCTTTTTCCAGCGCCGACCATTTTTGTTTGAGATTTAATAGTTAATGGGATTTTGTTTTATATTCTGATTGTTTTCGTGTGAAATATTGAGTCATCTTGTAGAAAACAATAAAAAAAGCCATAAACTTTCATTTATGAGCTCAACAGATGCTATAGTTGTAGAAATCTTGATCTTCGACAGTGTCACAGAAGGTTTATCAATAAAATACAAGAATTTGCTTCTCTTCGCGGTATTTATACAAAAAGTAAATTTAATAAAAATAGTATTTGAAAGCATTTCCTTAAAAGAGCAGAAGGGTAATTTTGTTTTCACCCTCACTATAAATTAAGTAATATTTTAAAACGAGGTACTTCAAAATTTCGTTATTAAGTTATATTATTTGTTTGGAATTAAAATTTAATAAATTTCATCATAATGTAATTTTGAAAATAATAAATAGTTGCGATTGACTATACAAAAGTGTTCATAGTTTTAATTCCTTAACAGATATAAAAGTGAATAGAAATTCCTTTACAAAATATCGTATTTGCAGATATGAATCAATTTAGGAGAAATAAAAATATGGCCAAAGTGCCTCTATTTAATTGCACTGTTACTGATTTTATTATCTTGTATAACTTTATTGGAAATTCTAGAATTCTATTAATAAAAAAAAATGTTCTTGCTTCTGATTCTAATTTCCCCCGTATTTCAAATTCTGGCTAAAATTTCGTTATTAAGTTATATTATTTGTTTCGAATTAAAATTTAATAAATTTCATCATAATGTAATTTTGAAAATATTAAATAGTTGGGATTGACTATACAAAAGTGTTCATAGTTTTAATTCCTTAACAGATATAAAAGTGAAAAGAAATTCCTTTACAAAATATCGTATTTGCAGATATGAATCAATTTAGGAGAAATAAAAATATGTCCAAAGTGTCTCTATTTAATTGCACTGTTACTGGTTTTATTATCTTGTATAACTTTATTAGAAATTCTAGAATTCTGTCAATAAAAAAAAAATGTTCTTGCCTCTGATTCTAATTTCTCACTGTATTTCAAATTTTGGCTAAAATATATTATTGGTCATTAATTTATTTACTTGGCAATAAATTGAATTAAATTATTCATAAAAATACATAAAAATGATTATTATTAAAAATTATTCAATCTTCAACCAAACTGTGTGAGTTCTTAACTTTTAATTTTCAAACTGAGAGCAAACTACTTCTTTCTTATTATGAAAAAAAAATAATATATTTATTTTCATCTCACACATTTCATGGCATGAAAAAAAAATCATCGGAACTTTTGTAAAAGTCGAGTATTAAACAGAACAAGTTATCCATTCCATTGACATTAGAAGATCTAACTGCTAGCTTCCCAAATAATCTAAAATATATTCTTTTAAGAAATCTTCATATAATATTTCAAGATTTCACAATAACTACAAAAATTATTTCAAATCCCAAAAACTCATTAAAAATAACTCCGATAATGACGGTGTCTAAATATTCTGCGCTCGTTTAGATAATTACAGAAATTGCTATTTAGAAGTTTCAATCCCGGTAACTCATAAGATGTTTATTGATCCTAGTTAACGTTCAAACTTATAATATCTTTGATAAAACGGAAATAAATTTATGTAGAAAAAGTTATGTAAAAAGGTACCTTTGCTATAAACATGCTTTTCCTATTTTAATTAAATCATTTTCTAGCATTTTCAATGTGTGAATTTTCTTATTTATCAAAATACATGTGTGCTTATAACTTTTGAAAAAAAAAGTACTTTCTGAGTCAAAGAAAGATTATATTAAATAACGTGCTATTTATAAACTTGGGGTCGTTAATAATAATCTTTAATACCAAAATCATTCAATTACTTTTCCTTCCGAATTCTTGAGTCTCAATTTATTGTACTAATAGCATATAGATGCAATAGATGAAAAAGCCTTTTTTAGTCTTAACCTTATACAGTATTTAACATTTGATAAAAATTAAAAAACTGAATCCATTAAGCTTTAATTCGAGCATTGGGAAAAAATGAAACACCTTTTGGCTTCAAAAATATCAAAGTTTTATGTTTCATTAAAAGAATCAATTTTCTAAAGAAAAAAATAATTGAGCTGTATTGTTTGAACAGTGATTAAATATTTTGTAAACTCACAACATTTAATATTTTTCGAAAGTGAAAAATGCTTGCTTCTTTTTAATTAAAAATTTAAAGAACTCCATTACCATCAAAGACTACTACATGGAATTTATTACAACCACTTAATGAATATTTCATTCTTCTATCTTTTATTCCGCGTTTCGCATTTTTAATCCTCATTTTATTCATTTTTTTAATTCCCAATGAATATAAATAACGATTATTCCAACCATTGTTAGAGATCGAATCAGTTTAAAAGAAATTAAAGAGCTTAAATCGCAAAAGAATTTAATTATCTTACCCTACTTTCGTAAATTTGTTTGTGCGTGGATTTATAAGGAAAAAAACCCCTTTTCTTTTCTCTTAAATTCCGCCTAAAGGATTTCATAATTTGTGAAGATACATAATTTATCCTAGCAACAACTCTTTGTGAAATCCCTGTTTCCAAAGAACGCTATCTTGTTATCCATAAATAGTGTAGGTGTGAAGTTCAACTCATTTACTAACAATAGAGGAAGTTGCGAATCTTTTTAAATGTAGAAAGTTTGGAAAAGAATTGTTTAAATAAAGTTCATTGGTTCCTTGGTCCAGATTTATTACATATTTCTATTTAACTAGAATTATTGAATAATTTATATAAGAAAATATTTATTTCATTTCTATTACAAAACACTTTTATCTCTATATTAAAGACGAAACTAATGTTTTATCAACTATCTATTTTCTGATATTTGTAATAATTCTGATTTTTCTAAATATTTTATGGATTTAATTGGGATTTAATCGATTAATTTAATGAAATTTGAATTCCACAGATAAAGAA
>JAPMOR010110627.1:279860-300544 GCA_026543865.1 Argiope aurantia | reverse complement strand
TATATATTAATCAGAAGGCAGTTTCGAAGACTTTCGATTTTTTGATGTCGTTTTATTTCATTCCTGAGAAGCACGCATTATGTACAGGCAGGAGCGACGAACACACACACACAACACAGAATGACACAGAAAGAAATGAGTCAAAAGCTGATAAACCGTTTAACCCTGGTCTTATATACTGTGATGTTTTAATATGGATTTCCATCGCATGTCAGTGAAAAAACAAGGGAAACACAGGAATCTTTTAGAAGAATTCAAGTCAGCGGTATTTTGTCCCTTCACTCGGAGTGTGGGAACATTCGATTTTTTGCCGATTCAGCAATTTTACAAAGCCTATGTTGAATTAATTAGATAGAAAAAGTGGAATGGGATCAATAAATAACAGAATGTTTTAGAGTATAAAGTTAATATGTGCTAAAGTAAGCTAAAAATTAAGAAATTAATTAAGTTTAAATTAAATTTTAAAGTATCATGACACACACACACACACATGTTACGATCAAAGCCCGAAATCGGTCAGTTCGTGAATTGGCCGGCGAATTCGCGAACCGGCTAACGTTTCTGTAAACTTAACGGCCAATGACCGATCTTTTCTTCATTTCAAGCTTTGGCCGACCAATTCGCGAAGTGGCTTGGGACGATCGGCCAAAGTTGGAAGAAAGGAATCAAGTGTCCTATTAAAAATCTATTAAAAATTATTATCATCAAGAGAACACTATTATTTTAGACACTATTAAAAATGAGTACTGCGAACTGCTTTTTTTTTTAAGTACAATTGCTTCAGAAACGAGTTCAAATATAAGTTACACCTCTGAGTTAAAAATAAGCTTGTAATATATAAAAATATTACCTCTTGTTATTCTGTTCTCATATTAAAGCCATAATAGAAATTATTCAGTGAACGTATATGCTGTAACAACGTGATAGATTAGATTTGTGCCCTTCAAAATGAACGAATTATATCTTGAGCAAAGGTATCGTGTATGAATAGAAAGGAAAATTGAGTACTCAAATTCCTACTACCTTTAAGGTTGATCCTTACTCTTTTTCTGCTCAATGGACCGAATGTTAAAGATCCTAGATCGCATTGTCTCCCGAAATATCGCTTCAAAAAATATGAAATTTTTTCGGCAAAGGCAAATAGCAAATATAAGGGCTAATTAAAACAAATAAAAGGAAAACTAGTTTTGTTGTTAATATCATTTAAAGACATTTCTTTGTTGGCGCCATCTGCCAAATTTCATTTAAAACATGTTCTTATTTATATTTATACATAAATGTCATTATATTTATTTACCACTAGTCGCCTTTGGCGACCAGCCGGTTCGCAGTATTAATGATCGCTAAAATTTTCAATTAATGTAACTTGTTCTCTTAGTAGCTTTTTCTGCAAAAGATTTTTGAGCTTCATATTTCGGTACTTATATGATTTAGTCATACTTTTATGTAGGCCTTAAACAGTTATGTTCATTATACTACTTATTACATTCTCTAATGTTCTGTCAGCATCCATGAAATTTCTACTTTAAATTAAAGTGGAAATGTTAAACTGCAGCCAATATAAAAGCGTTTTATACTGAAGTTAACCATGTCTTTTTTTCAATATGAAAATTGAAATCAGAGTCGTTCGGCAGTGAATTTATATGTGTTCTTCAGAATAATTTATATAATATCTAAAAAAAAGCAATATCTAAAGCAAAAATTTTTCTGATTAATCATAAAATTAATTTTTTACTTTCAAAAGACTTAAATGATGCAAATAAAAATATTTTATTTTATTTCAGTCAATAAATGAACTTGTGAAAAAATTACGAATTTTAAATTTTACACAGTCCTTTGGTTCCAAGGAATCATATTCTGCGAAATACTCTTATTTAATACTTTTATTTGTCTTAAACTTCTATCAATGTGATGGCAACACGTTGATAAAAGCTTTTTTTTAAAATTTGACGTGCTTGTGCAGATTAAATTTTATTTTTATTTTGAGTGAAATATATTATTGAAAAATATGGTTAAAATATATCTTTACAAATTCGTTAAAATTCAAAGCATAATTTATAAATTAAAACATTTGCATCATTAAAAAGATAATTTTTTGAGATTAATTTAATGCAAAAATCGATTTTGTTCTGCAATATTTTCTGAAGTTATAATGATCGCTAAAAACGCCGAAATAATAACGAAAAAACGCCGAAATTACACTTAATTTTTCATTAATTAAAATTCTAATTAAAAATTTAAAAATAGCTTCAAGGTGCATACTTCCGATCTCCAAGATATATATATGCCAAACACACGTAATATGCCCTCCCCCACACACAGATTGAGCTTTATTTATAAGTACAGATTATCACATCGGGCTTTGGCCAAGGATTCCCGGCCACTTCACGAAATGGCCAGCCAAAGTAGAAAATACAATATGAATTGCATGTACTTCGGACTTTGGCCAATTCACGAACTGGCCGAACTTCGGGCTTTGGCCGTAACATATATATATATATATATATATATATATATATATATATATGAAGACAAAAGTATCAAAATCAATTTAATAGGAAAAGCAAATAAACCAAATAAAAATTAAACCAAATAAAAAAAAAGAATCTGGCCTGAAGACTTTTTCAAGGGTCACCCTCAAGCAGGGATTCAAAAAAAGGGATTTCTTCTGTGAGGGAATGCTGACAAGAAAGTTTAATAATGATTCCTCGTGAATCGAAAATTTCCTGAAATTAGGCCTAAGAGATATACCATTTTAACAGAAAGAAAAAACAAAACAACAAATTAGAAGAAAATAACCACTAATAAGTAAAAATACACTAACAAAATAACGATAAAAACCAAAATACCATAAAAGAACACTTAAACCATTAAAGAAGAAACAAACAGGAAAGAACATACCAGCAGCAAAAAGGGAAATTTTAAGCTATCGGGTCACGAGGAATGATTATTAGACTTTCTTGTCTGCATTCCCCCACAGAAAAAAATCCCTTTTTTTTAATCCCTGCCTGTGGGTGACCCTTGAAAAAGTCTTCAGGCTTTTTCTTTTTTTATTTTCATTATTTCTTTATTTTCTTTAATTTTTTTTAATTGGTTAATTTTTATTTGGTTTATTTGTTTTTCCTATTAACTTGATTTTAATACTTTTGTCTCAATTCATCTGTGTTTTAGAAGTAGCTGCATTTGCGCTCTCTAAATACTATGAAGTTTTTCCGGTTCCTTTCTTGGTTTTTGTTTGAATAAGAAATAACTTTTAGTTGCGACTCGGAAACTATTTCGTTTCGGTTTAATTTTAGTTTCGTTTTCAAAATATTCCTTACTTTGGATTAGTTACTTTATATATATATATATATATATTGAAAATCTTAATGAAATTTGAAAGACGCTTTGTGTAATGATCATCTACTGCACAAAAAATAATTACTTGGGAAATTTCGTATTTCTTTATGCAGAGTTCTGCTCTGTGGAATGTTGAACAATTTTTGGATCAAGCATGGATATTATCTGTAAATTAAGACAGATAATATTCACCCTAATAAAAGGCCAAATATAGAATTTCTATATTAAATATTAAAGTTCTGCTCTGTGGAGTGTTTGTGGAACATCAATCTCAATTTACAGATCATATCCAGTTTTTACTTATCAAGATTTAAAAAAACGCCCTGTTGAATCTCAGTGACGGTTATATGATAAATCGATAAGCACAGTTATTTTTATTCCTGTAGTGAAATATCAATGATTCCTATTCGAAAACATCCGCACTAAACTTACATTGGATACTTACATCTGTAACCTATATTATGGATTCTGATGTGCTGGTTCTTAAAAGTGTAGGCCTTTTGAATTTCGATCAACTGAGGTATTGTTTCATGCATGAGTAGACCTTCCAAATATCGATATGCATACTCATACACCTAATAAATTTTAATTTAATACATTTAGTTCCTTTTCTTTAATTTTCTTTTTCACTTGATTTTTATTCCTATACTTCTTGAATTTTAAATTATATTTGTCCCTCGCTTACGTTCTGAATTGTTACTTCATGTTTATGATTGATAAATTTTCATTTATTGAAAAATATATTTGATAGAATTTTCGGGTATGACCTTTACTACACAAAAGCAATTTTTACTTTTATTTAGAATAAATGTAAACATAATAATGTCTGAATAAACATAAATATTTAAATTTTGCGTATGTACAAAAGAAGGCATAGATATATTAGGTATCTAAATATGGCTCCATCCGCTTTTTAAAAAATGACATTAATAGCAATGTGCTCCTGCAAATAAATCTGAAATGTTGTATTTGAAAGCTTAGGCAACAATCTTTAAAAATGAAAGTCTGATCACTGTCTTATATTTAACACTGGCCGCCTTTGGTGAGCATTTTGTTCTCACATATTATCGAATTTTTAGGCTGTTATAATACTTAATGTAGAATGTATTTTTTTCCCAACTTCTTATTTGATCAAAAGACGGAAGATATATAATTGAATAATCCTAAACGCTTGTCACTTGAAAAGCGTATATACTACAAAATAAAAGTAAAAATCTTACTTTGGAGTTTAAGACAAAGAAAATTTAAAGAGAGCATGTTTTAATCTCAATTTTAGCATGGAGAATAAAGACTATTGAATTTTTCAATGGATCAGTTTAAATTAAAAATTCATTTTTAAATTATTAAAAATTTATTGTGATAAACGGCGTGGTGCATTAAAAAATTATTAGAATTAAAGAAACTGTCGTACAAAGTTGATATCAATAGAAAGATATAAGTTTTAGTTTTAAGATAATGCAAAAATCATCTGTTTGAAATAGCATACTTACGTCACAGCGATTGCCAATAGGACATTACTTAAGCAAATTTCCAATTTTAATTAATCTTTATTTGAAGTCTATTTTCAGGTATTTATATCTCTTTCCTCTGTGCCAGTAGAGATTTCAGTGAACCCTATCCAGAGCATTTAAAATAATACCTTAAAACGTTATTAATTAACGAAATATTGAACTAAATGCAGCTATTAAAAACATTCAATGAAGCAGTCTGAAACGTCTGTGTTGCGATTTGTTTACATTTGATCAATCTGACATCTATAGAGAACATGCACCATCGAATACAATTTGAATAATGTAGTTTCGGGGATTTTAAAGTTATGATTTCTATACACTTGAACACGGTAAACGACCAAAATAAATCCAAAATATAGATTTGGAAATATTACTTGATGAAACTATCAATGTAGAATAATACAAATGACAATTGGATAATTTGAATGAATTATTGAAATACCCATAATTTGGTGAAATATAAGACAAGTTTTTTTATAACTCAACAATCTACATCCACATGTTAAAAAAGCAGTTAAAGAAACTTTAGAATCACTTTTCTGGAATATATTGTCCCACTCGCCCTATTTACAATATGTTATTCCTTCAGACAAGTATCTGTTTCGCTCCATACAGAGTGCCATTTATGGAGAAAGGTTCAATTTTTATATTTGTATCAAAAACTGTCTCAGAACTAGATTGCATCTGAACAACATAATTCTCTACATGAAATTCGTTTGATTTTATAAAGATGGACAAACATTTTTAGCTTGCCAAAAGAAATCATTTCAAATAAATCGACACGAGTTTTTTTATTAAAAAAAACAAGTGTCTTTTTTTTTAAACTTAAAAAAGGATGAAGTCATATTTGTACACTCATTGCAATTTTCGGTGAGAATATAGCATAAAATGAAATTTATTATTATAAAAGTCTTAACAAGTTTAATGAATGGAAAGTTAAAAAAATGCATATACGGTGGTGATAGAAAGAAAAGAATTTATTCTCAATCGAATTATATTCATATAAATAAATACAAAAATGTATGATTAGTATCACTATAGTTCAAATCACTATAAATCAATTTTAACTGTATCTATTTTAGAAAGCTTCATATCGGTTTCTGTATCCTACACTTAAATTTCCCTTTCGTATTTTCTTGTATTGTTATTAATTGTTATTATTATGTTATGAAAATATCATCATTTATAAAATGTATTTGAAAACATGTTTATATCGTTTTGCAAGTAGGTCAATGATACATTGATATTTGAATCTCGCTACAAAATGAGGAAATCTAAGGCTCCAGTATCGATCCAAGCAAAACTGTCGTGCAAGTGACAGCCCTGCCATCTCTAGTCAAATGTCCCATAGTGTTGCATCAAATTTAAAAAAAAATACTACTTTTCTTCAGAATTTATTTTCTTCATATAATTAATATTCATTAATTTCTTCCGGTCTATATATGCTCATTTAAAATACAACTCATTAATATATTGATCAAAGTAACAGAATTTATATTAGATGCATATGAGAAGAAATCTGGATTTTTTTAATGTCCTTAATTGCTTCGTCACAATTGCTCTAAAGAAATTGAAAGGCATAATAGAAAATTTAATTATGAAGCTTTACAAATGAAGACATAAAAGTGCTGTAAATTGTATTTAATACCACCTAACCTATTTGACTGTAGCTGTAAGAAATGAGGCAGAATTTCATCTTCTGAACTTTGTTGGAAGGCCTGTTGTGCTAAAACTGCAGGACACATATTTCAATTTACAATGATTTAATAGAATTTCATTGAAAAGTTCTATGCATAAATATAAACCATAATCGCAGCTATCTGTTGATATAACATCGCAATATAAACAAATAATCCAATTTATTAATTACAGATATCCAGCCTTGAATAAAAAAGTATTCCGCAGACCTACTCAAGAAAATCCATTATTAAATTTCTCTCTTTCTCTCTTCCATATATTAATAATTGCTAGATTACGACAGGATATAATTATACAAATCAAAAAGAACACATTGTTGCCAAATACTACCTTAATTAAAGTATAAAAAAATAAAAATTAAGCCACAAAAAAGACACATTTACATAAATAAACATATGCGGAAACACAAAATACTAAAATGCAATAAATCTTACTTTTATTCCCCAATGATTCAATTCACAGACTTACACCAGAAACATCTCATATAGAAATACATTTGGAATAGAATTCCATGTGATAATTTTCGTATAGAATAACTCAGTAAAATTTGCCTCCTAGTTGGAAATACTTATAACTTTCATAGTTCCTGGAATTTAACTTGAAAATCTGGGAAATTTGGAAACATTATACTGAAAGTAGAAGTTTGTATTGAGAACCCAGGAATATTTTATAAGGACTCATCAGCAAAGTAGTCTGACTGTCTTAAAATCTTCTACGTTATAAATTGAAAAGACGAAATCACATTAACATGAAGTAAAGCGGAAACAATCATTTGAGTATTAGGAAAACGTAAGTTCTCTGAAATAAGCTAAATGGATACCAATTGAAATTAATGAAAGATTGTTATTAAACAATATGCTGTTCCGAGATTTTAAATTAAATCAACACAAATAACTTTACGATATTTATATCTTAATGCATGCGTCTGATGGTATGTTTTGATGGCATGCTATTTATTTTACTATTAATATAGCAGAATATCTCTGTATAAAATCAGTAAGGAGCATTTTATAAATTCATTTTGTAAAATTGCTTTAATTTCTGTGAATCGAATAGAAGCTTTAATATAGGCAATTATTACTGAGTATGTTTGGAAACAAAAACAAAAAAAAAAAATGTTTAGCATTTCAAGCATTAATTATGAACATTAAAAGCTTTATTGTCTTTAGTGTAGATTTAGCATTTTATTTAAAAAATAAATAATGGAATGATAAGTTTGAGTTATACTTCAGTTCAGTGAGTGACTCTCTTGATAAAATAAATTCTAATAGATTAGTCAGTATCGATAGTCATAATGAAAATAATTTCGCTAAGAATGGCACTAGTGTAATACATATTAGTTTTCAGAAATGCCTGATATAATACTGTCTATAATATTTTAAATGCAAGTTAACTTTGGCTTCTCTAATGGTATGTAGAGTTTATGTGATGTAATACAGTAAGATGTTAATTTAAATATTAATAATACTAACTACAGTATAGCATAAGCGATTATTTATTATTTTGCAAAATGATGCTTTGTATGAATTGGTTTTGTGTCCTTGTCCAAAATGAGAGTGTTTTTAAATCTCTACTAATAATAAAGACTAATGTGCGTGCATTGAAGATTTATAGACATGAACGTTTGACCTACAACTGTCACAGGCGCATTTGGTAGCTTTGGAGAATAGAAATGCGCACATCAATTTTTTTAAATTTAATTTGAATTGTAATTTATTAAAATTTAAACTGGATTTTGTAGCTTTTAATATATTGATATTATTGCACAAACATAAATTTTACTCCCTTTTAAATTCAAATGATAACAAATTAATAATCAATCAAATCTTTCTGGAATTCTAGAAATATTTAGTAAACCTTTTATCCTAATTTTCAGTAATAGATTGCATTGTTCTCCAGGAATTCAAACAATATTTATTACTTCGTTAAATATTTAATCGCGTGATGTTTTTCCTTTCTTGAAAGCTGAAATTGAAGGATCCCGTTCAAAATCTATTTGGTTAACTTAGCAAATCAAAGAATGAGGTAAGAGTTCCACGAAATTTATCAGATAGATGAACCGCACATTTACATTTTTAATGGCACTATGTTGTCATGAAACTGGTCTCCATAAGAGAGGTTCATGTACACAATGAACATAACATATGTATGGTGATTATAGTAGCAATTTTTACTGTCTGAGAATTTCGCGCAATAATGGAAACTAAACGATTTAAATAAAATTAAATATAATTTAAACAATTTGACAATTTAAACAATTGAATTCCACAATTTAAACAATTTGAAGGTAATGAAAGGAAGAGTAATGCATTTTATTCTATTTCTATTATCCTGTCCAATCTTTTATGTTTCTTCATGTATTAGTATCATAAGTTATTCAGCTGTTGAAATATAATGGAGTTTATAGCTGAAGCATCAGAAAATTCACTTAAAATATTCACATAGAGTATTCACATAAAAAACTGAACTTGGAAAAGTTTTAATTCAATCAATATTTATTTTTATATTAAAAATATTTAACATATTTTAAATTCAGAAATCTTAGTCAACTCAAGTATTTTTTCTACCGCTCTGTTGATGTATTGGTTAGTACTTCTCGTCTTTCTGAATCGAAATGTATATTGTTACGAAATTTCCGGGGTTCATTTGGATAGTGGAAGTTATATGGTGTGGAGTACGCTCAATCAGCAGGCGGCAGTTGGAAAAGAAACAACGAAGTATATTTACACGAAGACACACAGGACAGCAAAAAAACGACAACTATATACAGCATAGAAGACGATTATCTTCAGCCGAGACATACAGCATACAACAAGAATCTACTGCAGACAGTAGCGCACAGTTTAGTTCAGTACTAGCTTGACTCCGTCGCTGCTCTGCTAATCCCTGGAAGACAAGTTCTTCACCGTCGATTCCGACTCCTCTTCTCTGTAGATTCCGAATACACCGCTCCGTCGATTCTGACTACGACTACTACTACTCTGTCTGGCAGCTGCAGACCCTTTTATAGGTCTCAAGAGGTGGGGCTAGAAGCCTCTCAACCAATCAGGAACGTTCGAGACGTATCTCGGTTCCTACTGGACGCATCGGGGAAATTCTCGATGTTTCGGGTATAATCTATTTTGGCGCCAAAGTCACCAAATGGTTGCCAAATTTGTCGCCAAGTTCTGGGACCTCCGACGCGACACCCGGACTTCGACCAATACCGATGACTTTAAAATAGTTTTTCTGATGATGGAACGAACTATGCTAGGAAGCCGAATTGCTGGTTTGTAACAATATGTTGTTTAGAAACGATTTTTTTCCAATGACAGTCTTTAATCATACATATTTAATTTTGTATAATATTTATTGAAATTACTTTTAAGAACAATTGATGAAATTGTCAATAAACCTCATTTCGATAAAATAAAAAAGTTATAATTCAACAAATGAGAAAACTCAATTTATAATTGCTGATTAGGTCTCTAAACCGCAATCCTTTTAACATTGGATCATATTATCTCTTTTAGCTATTCAAAATAGAGTAGGAAATGAAAAGGGACTTCCAGAAATACGATGTAGCTGTGAAAAATAAATAGATCTCTCTCTCTCTCTCTCTCTCTCTTTCTCACACACACACACATAATTCTAAACTATGTAGAGAAGTAAGAACATCACACACCTGAAAATTTCTAGAGCCCACTAATATAAAGGTATTGACATGATTGTATATTTAAACTGAATCAGGTTGCATACACCATTGTATCTTCAATTAATCTGATTATGATTCCACGATATGCCAATTTCGAGACCAAATCTCTGCCATCAAACTACCACAGACATCTTTATAAAATAATTCAGAGATTTATGAATTAGAAATTGTTATATCATGAGTATGACTGCTTTTTTGGCCTTGAATATGGAAATAGAACTAATAAGGTAAGAGAAAACTGTGTTCATAGGTTAGTATAATATACAATCGATTGACTTATTCATCTATAGTTACAATTATATTCATTGTTATAAGAATCATATGCCAAAAATTTAAACCATACATAGCTGTCGTATTTTATCTCATTTACTGTAAAACTAAGGCTTTTTAATCGGTTGCTGGATTCCATTGACAAAGTTCTTGTTTCATTTCAATTTTTTTCTATGGGGAAAGGATTATTTCAGTTTTCTTCAATACTTTTTCTTATTTGGCTTAATATTTTTGGAAGAAATTAGGAGTTTAAAAGGTTTACTCAGAAATGTATTTCCAAAGGTCGCCCAAAATATAACGAGTCTTATTGGAATTGAATAAATATAATTAACAAAGAAAGTGAATTTTATAGTTAAAAAACTGATCCGTAGGTTCTTAAGAAGCGTTATCAATTGTATGATCCATTGGTTTATAAACGCTGCAATCACTTTTGTACCAAGACATTAATGAAATTTAGCAAAAGTTTTTTTTTCCCACCAGTAGAATAAATTCCTGATAATTTCGAAACTGCTTTTCATGGACATAAAATATGTATAGAAAATACGTAGTAAAGATGAGATATGTACAGAAACATAAGATATAGCCTTCCAATGTTTTTTCAAGCGTATAGCGTGTATATGTCCATACGAGCTGTCCAAACTTGAAGTAGCCTTCAAACTGGCGCTATCGTGATGCAACTTAAGATTTGTTGTGTAGAATTGTTATGTCTTTGTTCGTAAAATATGCTAAAGTTTGTCTAATGGCCAGTGGCATTCTGTTTTAGTATAGCCAATTCTACATTTAAGAAATTCTATCAAAATGGTAACACATGATCACTAAAGAATGCCACCCTTAATTTGTTACTCGATGTCGCGAATTTTGTTTCCCTTCGTCGCAAAGATATTGAATGCTTACTTCCGGGGTACCTGACTAAGTGAGCTCTATCTCTTTTGATGGTGTAGTCGCGAGGTCGATTATCCATGTGGTTACTTAACAAAACAGGAAATAAAAATTAAATGCAATGGACGTGGTAAAACAACTAATGTTTCTGCCCACAAAATTCACTATTTCCAATTAAAGCCATTATCATGTTACTGTAGAGTGTGCACTATTTTTTAACCGACCTATGTAATAAATTTTCCTCGTCGATCTATTCACTTGATTCTTATTCTCTCATGCCTTTACATTAATTATAAAAAAAATTCCAAAAAATATTAATTAATTTTTAAAATTCTAAAATAAATAAGAAAAATTACAAGAAAAAAAAACAAGAAAAAATATTGTTTTAGTTTGTGAAGTAATTTCCTTGGATAATGATATTTTAATTGTATTTATAAAGTTAAATTGAAATCAAAATATTATATAATGAAAGCCTTTCGTTCCTGTATTTTTTAAAAATACGTTAAAAGAAATTCTTCAATTTCGAAATAAACTGAGTGCGAATTGCGGGTTAAATATTGTTCAAATATCTCCATATCATTGTCCATAATTCATTATTAGAAACAAATTTCTAACAGATTCTATGCTACCGGAACATCCGAAAAAGAGAAAATAATTAATCCTTGTTTAATCTGAAACTGTAAAAAAGAACAAAATTGCGTCCATTTTCAGAACAGTGCTTCCTCTCATGAGGAATGTTGGGAAAAAAAGCATTTATGTTTTTCCTGTTTCACGCAGAGCACTTAATTCTGCTGAAGCAATTAAAAGTTCAACCATTATTTAGGAGTGCATTTCATAGAGATGGTAATTCCATGATGAATTGATCATGCGTTTTAATAAAATAAATTTCTATTTTCTTAGAAACCTTCAATTTTTAAATAGACAATCAGCAAATTAGGCTTAAAACCCAAAACTAATAATTTGGTATATACAATTTAACCCTCTCACTTCCAATGAGACCGTTTGAGGTGCTTTGAGAATTTCGTCTTAACATCCAAGGGGACAGGTTATGGGCGCCAGCTTTCTTTCTAGAGAAGATCGGTACGAAAAAAGCTTTTGTGTAAAACACCATTAGATTTTTACATTATCTCTGATGGTTACGAATATTCACAACCTATTCCCACGTGCGTTGAGGTAGTAAGAATTGGAGATGCATTCACTAAGTAGATTGTTTTCATATTTTTTAAATGTTTTTATAGAAAAACTGTAACTAATATAAAGAGTCTGAAAGGAAATGCAAGATTCTTGTTGCAAAAACCCTCAAGGAAAGTGCCTAAAGTAGAGTGATGACAGATTTATTACTTGAAAACACAGACCCTTAGCTTGGAAGAGTCCATGTGTTGCCGAAAATGCCTTTAGTTAAAGAAAGTGTTACATGAAAGGTGCAAGAATATTAAAGACTTGATCATATGTTTTAATAATTTATTGATTAGAATAATCATCATATTTAAAATAATATCATTTTTGCGACTTTTATATAAGGATCATGATTATTCGTTATATTTTGTAATAATTTTTCACCTATTCGCTTTTAATATACAAACTTTAATTTTTAAATGAACTCAAGAATGATATTGGATTAAAAGAAGTCTCATGTTTTCGAAACTATGTAAAATGACCTCTCAACTTTGGAACATTTGCATTTTTTTAGCATGATGAGGCTTAATCCATAATGCCATATGCAAACACTCTACATATCGTTTACACAATTAAATTTCGACGGGAAACTTCCAAACCAGAAGTTTAAACGTTGCAACAAGACCGCTGACACATATATTTTACCATTTAAAATAAATAAAAAATATTTTTTTGCTGAGATGTATTCATTTTCATTTCGAAGGTTTACATTAAGTAAACAAAAGTCATTTTTTTTTAAATACTAAAATATTTATTATCTATAACCCTCTATTATTTACTTATATTTAATTGAAGTATACATCTGAAATTAATATGAATTCAGTTAATTAAAAAAAGTATATTGAATCCTTTCCTTTTCGATATTCAAATTAAAAATGTGTTTGGAACTATCTATTAATAAATACCATACTCTTTATGACATAGCAACAGTTCAAAATGATTTACCGAAATCTCATAGTGCAAATTATTTCATTTAAAAAATGTTATTCTCATGAAGATCAAGAGATAAAGAAGCGCAACAAATAGCGTGTGCTTTTTGCGTGAAGGACTGGAAAATGTGATTTAACAGAAATTACAATGCCGTTTTTTGGGTCATATAATTAAATAAACAATTAATGTGTAAAAATGACGTCAATATCTCAACGCTTTGAGAGAACTATAAAAGAAATAAGAGTATATATTTATAACATTCAAAGAACAGTGTATACGCAAAAACAAGATCTTTAGTTGTAAATATGAAAATATTAACAACGTTGAAAAACGACATTAGTAATTAGACATTAATTGGGTTGTAACACAAACCCAGAAAAAGAGTTATGGAGATTATTACTTTACGAGTATTCCATATCAAATTTTTAAATAAAAAATTAGTTTACTCTACAAGATCAGTTTAGTTATATTAACGTCCCGTTTTAAAGCACCACTAGAGCTATTTTAAGATGGACTTCGTAAAAGTGAACCGCTGTCAGATGATGAGAACGACATCTGAGATGGCATTTCCTATTCAAACTGCCACACCACACCAGTGGGAGGACGTTTATCCCCAATTGATTTGGCGTACACTAGACCCGCTTACACGACGGTTTTTTGGCGGAATCGGGTCTCAAGACTGAGACATTACCATCAGGCCATCGGGGCCCCACATTCTGTAAGAACCCACATATAGTTGACAAATCTCAATTTAATTGTTTATGTCAATTGAAGTTGTTTAATTCTATATAAAAAAATAACGAAACGTTCTTAGTTTTATAATTTCACCAATGTAGATAATTATATTTATTTCTTCATTCATAAGTTTTAAAATACCTGATTTTGGTAAATAAATAATATACTTTTCTCCACTAATTTAATAACTTATGTATATATAATAATTTATAGTTTCCTAAAATATATATTCTAAAATAATAAATACAGGAGCATTTCTATGCCAGTATTATTTTTAACAAATAAGCCTTAATAAATACTCTATGTCTATAGATATAAAAAATTAGATTCTGTGTAATTAATAAAGGATAATTTGCTGCAGGTATTCAGATATTTTATCAATTGTATTGAAAATATTGTTTAACACAATGAGCCGCTAAAAAATTCTCACTAATAAATGTTTCTAAAAAATGAAAGTAAAATAGAATTTGGTTTCCTCGTTAACTAACTTGATTATTATATACGAATATTGAAGAAATTGATTACTTCCCTTGATTTCCAATTGTTGAATCAGTTTACTGTTGTATTGCAAATTTATTTGATTAATATAATGATAACTATTAAGAATTCTTTCGGAAACTGTTTTCCAAAGAGTGCTAATTAAGTTAACGAACATTTTATTTATTTATAATCAAGATACAAATATAATTCTAAATATTTAAATACTCCGAGACAAATTTTATGAAGAAAAAAATAAAAAGACCCTTTTCATGTTTTTATTTGAAATTAATATAATTTGTTGTTTACGCGGATTGTCATATTAAATACGGATATTCATTAAAACGAAAGACTAGTTTTCTTTAGTGGACACAAAAGAAATCGTATAACATATAAATATATAATCGAAATTAAGGGCTTATTACTCCATTAATAGTTAATTTAATTATAGTAATTATAATAATTGAATATCTAATTGGAACATTTATAAATAAGAACGATTAAAAATTTACAAAAAAAAACATTGTAAGAGATATGCTATACATTTTATATTCCGTCAAGATAATACTTGATATGTATTGTTAACAAATATAATTAGTTAACAAGAATTTTGATCAAGAAGATACGTTAACAAGAATTATAACATCTTTACTACAATTATGTTTAGGGCATTATTTTATATCATGGCTTAGAAGCATAGATTTCGCTGGTGAAAGTTTTTATTAATATTTAATTCTAAGTACTATTCATGATATAACAACAATTGTAATAAAACAAAATAACCCTTATTAATAGATGAATAAATTATTTTACATAAAAAAATCATTATGTATATTTTAATATATTTATTCAGCTTTCCGTGCATATGACAACAAATGATTATTAACAAGCATACTTTATTAAATTCTTTGTTTTTGCCATTGAGTGAAAATTTCAGATCGAAATTTTAAAACTAATTTGCTGGTGCCATTCTTATTATTCCTGATAAAGAGTTTCTAATGTTTGTGAAAGAATTCTTTTCCTGTTTGGGCCACTTTAAAATGTCAGTTTTAACAAAAAGATTAAATGCTTATGTGAAATATTAACTAAATGTTAGAACTATTCAGTTAAAATAAACCTATGAAAAAAATAAGCAGTTAATGCTTTTCAGTAGGCATTTCATTTAACTCATTTAAAAGTCGTTACATACACACACTTACAAGCACAAAGGAAAATTACAAAATATTGGAAATAATAATTCAAACATACAAAGGAATGAAATCCATAGGAACGAGAAAAAAGATTATTCTTAATATCTTTTTATATGCATTATTTTATTTACATTAATATATTTTTACAAAGTTAAAATAGTTTAAATATCCCGTTAATTTATTTTTTTTAAAAATTACGGAATCTGAATAGATTTTCTTAAATAACATAATAATTTTAACAAGCAGCGATCGTAAAGCAAAGTAATTCATGAATGGATTTAAAAGAATAAATTTAATATTAAAAAACATTAATTCATTTACGTTAAAAACTAAAAACATAAATTTTTTACATTAATACTAAACATTCTTTATTATATATTACAAAATCACAAAATCGGTTATGAAATATGATTAATTTATAACCAGTTAGAATACCCCGTATTTTAGTGTTAAAGTTCTTTTTCAGAGTTTTCCTGCAACATAATTTAGAAACTCTCCCTCTATCTCTCTGAAATTCACATGGCCGCGGTGACTGGTGGTAAGGTCTCAGATTCGAAACTGGATGGTTTCAGGTTCGTGACTTGATTCCACCATGTAAGCGGGCCTGGTTCGCGTTAAATCCGTTGGGACCAAACAAGGTGGTGTGGGATGGAAGTTTGGAGGAGGATGTCTGATCAGGTGTTGACCTCGTCATCTGTCCGTGGTTCTAAATTATGAGGTTCGTACCAAAATATCCCTAGTGGTGCTTTGAAAAACGAGATATTAATAAAACTAAACTGAAATTCGCAATTCCTTTCAACCAAAAACTTCTGTACCTTCTGTATTGTACCGCCTTCAGACTTATAACACCTCAAGGATTAGATTAAGTTTTTTTTTTTTTTTAAACAAAGTTGTTCGTTTGGAACTGTAACTTTCCTAATATATTGATATCATAAATGTGTTGTATTTTTGAACTTTTGTTTATGCTTATTCCCTGTTTGTAACTGAAATTTTCAGATTTTTGGTCGCAGAGGCAATCAAACAGAAATGGTGTAACATAAATTGATTTACCTCCTTCCTAGGGGTATCTTTTGGAGCTGCAGCATCTTTATCATTCGCTTACATTTGTTTAAGAAGTTTTCCTGAATGAAACTATTTCTAGTATAGAAATGACAGGAATACATTCAAATCCGTAGTTGTAATGCATTTGCTTAGGTTTTTGCATTATGGAATTTATTTCATTCCGCACTCAAAATGTGTTCTTTACTACACTCATTTACTTTTTAATACTTCTACTTCTTTAAACTACTAAATTCTTTTATACTTTACTAATACTTCTGCTTCTTTAAACTACTAACTTCTTTTATATTTAACTCTACAAATACTTTTACTTCTTTAAACTACTAACTTCTTTTCTACTTAACTCTGGTGATACATCTACTTCTTTGAATACTCATTTACTTTTTTATTATGTGTTTACCTTAGTCGTTTTAAAAACTACAATTATTCTGAAAAGTAATTATTAATGTATCTTATCTTATTCAGAATATGTTTTCTCTATTTTTGCATCTTTTCCAATTCTATCATTCTCTGCAAGGTCTTCAGTGAATTAATTTTGTAACTGTTAAGTCCACCCTTAAATTTCTTATCTCTCTTTTATTATTGTTCAATATCTGCAGTCTTTCCACAGATGCATTTATATTAACAGTATCGATTTTAGACATTCACAATTTGTATTAAATTTTAGGCAATATGTAACCTATATTTTGTATAAAATAATAGCAAAAGTAACATACAACATGAAATTATATTTAATGATGAACAAATTGAAAAGAGAAAAAAAAATTATTCTTATTTTTCTTCTTTGGATATGGCGATTGCATAAATTATAATTAAGACTTCTGGTCTTTGGAAATGGATGATCAAAGTTCTAATTTCGATAATTTTCACTCTTCAAAAAATTTGTGAAGGACCGAGATGACCTAGTGGTAAGGTTTTGGAAATGGAGAGTTTCAGGTTCGAGACACGATTCCACCGAACGTTCGTGTGAGCGGGTATGGTGCACGCTAAATCCATATGCCCCGACGGATGTGTGGAAGTTTGAGGAGGTTGTTGTCCTCGTCTCTAACATCGATTCAAAATTACGAGTTCCGTCCCAAAATAGCCCACATGTTGCTTTTAAACGGGACGTTAATATAACTAAATCAAATAAAAAGTATACAAAGATTTCTGAAAGGACGCGCAATAATTGCCTTCTGTTTTTAAGAACACATAATATATTTATTAAACATGAAAAATCTCTAGAAACTAATAGATGATTAACATGAATTGTTCTTAATTTTTCAACAGAAAAATGCATTTATGTTATTTTGAATCATATTTCAAAAACAAAGTAAATTATGTAAGAATTCCAAAATTCAATAAACTGAAATAAAGATTCGTTAAACAGCATTCGCTCACGGGTAAAATCATTATCATTTTTTCAGAAGATTTTAAATAGATTTTTTTTTTGAGTTTGTCTGTAAGCAAAATTTTATTCCCTCAGTTAGGCATTTATTCTGATATCAGATACAAGGAAAAGAAGTTTTTATGATCAGTACTGAAACTAAAATGTTTAATACATTTTTACTATGTAATTATTTTTACTTTATTAACCTGATTTAGTTATAATTCAAAAGGCCAAATACTGATTTATTGTCATTATAAATTATTATTACACATCCACTACGTTTCCTACAAATTAAAGCTTCGTTTTTTCCTTAACTCATTTCCTATATATAGGGTTCTCAAAAAAGGAGAACAAGCCTTTTATTTCAAAACATATTGCACTTACTCACACATACTCTACCAATTTTAAAGTTTTATTAAATAAAGTGAAAAATTATAAAAAAGCATTTGACTTCAGTGGAACTACATAAAAGACAGGTTTTTTTTTTAATATTTCATGTTACCCATATCAGGAAGTGTAATTAACAAAAAGGTTTTCTTACTTTCATCTAAGCACAAACCAATTTCATGCTTCTATCTAGAAAAATAGCAGTCATATATTTATTTTTAAATTAAGAGAGATTATTCTCAATTTTAAAAAGAAACATTTATTTTAAAAATTTAAATTTATTAAATACAAATAAACTGACGTATACTAATATTTGTCTATAATACATCATCCAATCAACATACCTTGAAAGAAATTTACATATCAGCAAACTTCTTTCAAGTACGTAGAAATCAAAACTGCATACATTTCTGACTACGTAGAAATCACAACTATATATTCTGGAGGTATATGTGAAATTCTGATTGTGATGTAGCCTGCAATTTTCGCATTTCAGGTGTATAAAAAAACGAAAATCTTTATTAGATTACCTTGTAAAAGATATTTTTAAAGAAAAATAAACAGGAAAAATATTGGTAAAACCTTAAACCTTTGCAACTTTTTCAAGTAAAAGCCTTATTACAACCTTACCTTAAAGATATGGAAAGAAATAAAATATCAGAATATTATATTCTTGCAAACAGCAACTTTTCTTCTTTGCACCTGCGGCAGATTTTCTTCAATGTTCTTTTATGATGAAACTTATTTTAGGAACTTATTGAAATAACAGTTGGTGAAAAAGATTATCAGTGTCTTTTGTATTTAAAAAAATACGTCTTTCGAACGCTCTAAGTTAGCAATTTATGTCTACACATGAAAATATTTATTACTTTAATATAAATAGACTAACATTTAATACAATACAAGCTGCATTCAATATTTTTCATTAGATTACGTTTATATCGGAAATAAAAATAATGAAATGTTATAAAAGCTGCACTATAACTAAATGGGTTCCTGTTACAATTTATTAGTAATAAACTGGAGTCCTTGATCGATTAGCTATCGATAAATAAATGTTCTGAAATGGAAGAAGTTCAAAATGATATAAATTAAGCCTCCCATTCCTGGAATTAAATGCAAAATGTTTATATTGCTTTATAGAAAATCATAGGAATCCTTTTTGCAATCTTATATGGGGAACAAATGTTATAAAAATGTATATGGGACCCTTGATGTTCCCTATTTCCCCTATTTTGCCATTTAATTATTTAAACTATACTTAACATTGAAATTTTTATTGAAATGGGACAATGAAAGAAATTTCCATCAGAATTTATCATATTATATATATATATATAATGAAATTTTAGATATTTCTGAATAGAAATGTGTGCGTGTTAGTAATTTTTATCTTTTCATTCTAAGTGTGAAAAATGTACAAGTCATCAATAATTTTTAGAGCGTGTGTTTTTAGAAATCATTAAATCAAAAACTGAATTCGGATCAGAATATAAGAGAATATTTTATAATAAAGTAATATGGAACGATTTAAGATAAAAAGTATAAAATTAATTACGATTTACGTTAGATTGAAAATATCATTTTACGTGTATATATATATAAGTAATATGGATTAAGTCACCCACTTCAGAAGACTCTAAAATGCGTTCATTGATCCAAATGAGATAAAATTTGAACTACAGATTATTCAGATAATGCGCTTTACATTTATCAAATAAAAAAATAGTACAAAAATTCACCGTTATGTGGCGTTGTTATACACATAAAACCATTTAATATGGTTTATACTTGATAAATAAAGTAAAATTAAAATTGCTGAATATGTACTCCTTCATTTTCAACAATATGCTCTAATCGGCGAACCATATTTTCTATAGATGACCGGAGTGAGTCTGCCGGAATATTAAGAATATGGCGCCAAATTTCGTCCCTCAGATCTAGTAGAGATGATGACGGTAGATATTGTC
>JAPMOR010110627.1:255818-279850 GCA_026543865.1 Argiope aurantia | reverse complement strand
TAATTTATTAAATGTAATGTAAATTATTAAATGTAATATTATTAAATTATTATTATATGTAATATTATTAAATTATTAAATGTAATGTAAATTATTAAATAAAATTAATAAATATAAATGCATCATCTAAATAATCTGTAGTTCAAATTTTATTTTATTTGGAGCAATTGAACGCCTTTTAGAGTCCTCAGAACTGGGTAACATATTTCTTGCTCCCCCTGTATATATATATAAACTTCATTTGATTTTCCTAGTTACATAGGCTCTTATACTAAAACTCTGACTGATTCTCCGGGCTCTTACACTGCTGAAGTACTTTGTCAAAAAATTTCCATTCTGAAATTATAAAAGGTTCAAATGCTTTTAGATGGTATTATTTTTCAATTTTCCACTTTCCCATTCGGAGGTCTTTCTGCATCTTTGTTCTTTTTATTCGGTTGCCTTCATTGAATTATTAATTAATGTTGCTCTCAAAACGAAACATAGCAGAAAATGTTATAATTCCCCTCGTGATTCGCATTAATTTTCTGCTCTGATGGGCAATTAGTTAATGTATCGCCCATCCTGTTTCAATTTTTAGTAATGTTTCATAACGTATGATTATATATATATATAGCAAACACTTGATACAATGGACTCAAGTTTTCAAATTGTTAAAAATTAGTTTTTTAATCTTTTAATTTATGAGTAAAAGTAATTTCAAAATTTCATTCTGTGAAAAAGAAAAACATAGGCAAATTGAATATATGTTAGGCAATCAGCTTTCTAAAATTCACCCTAAGCTACTTTCATTTTAAAAGTAAAATAAATAACATTTAATGTGCTTAAATATCTTTTTACTTAACTAAGATATTTTAGTTAATTTTTATTTAAAGTTCATTATTCCTTGTCTATTTGTGTAATTTATTATTTTTTTATCTACTGATTTGATCATTACGTGCTTGTAACTGTTCATTATTATATCCATTACGAGTTAAAAATAAAAATTCATTAATTACGGGTTAAAAATGAAATTCATTTATTCTCTGTATATTTTAAAATACTGATTGTTATTATTTTTTATCAACTGGAAACTTGTAAAAATTTTCTCAACATAAATAATCAAATTTTAAAAAACAAAGATAATGCAAAATTATTTTAAAACTGAGTTATTAATAAGGTGATAGATTTTAGCTAGACAGTGAATCAAATTTATATACGTGATAAAACACTGAATGATATTTGAATTTCAAATTCCAGTATTATTCGTTTTGAAAGTAATCATCAAATTCAAAACGCCCTCTGTATACAAATAAAATGCTTATATAAATCCACTTATAAGTACAATTAAAATCAGAAAATATCCCTTCTATCAAAAATATGAAAGATTAAAATCTTAAAAATGAGTTTAATCTCTTTAAAGCTAATTTAAGGAAAATAACAGGGAAATTTTAATCACACTTTAAAACATTTTCAATTTTCGTTGAATGTTTCAAAATTTATCAAACATTTTATATTTTTGATGCGTGTTTGAAAATTTCACAAACATTTTCAATTTTTGATGCATGTTTCAAAATTTATCTTTCCTTTGAAATTGACTAGTTTGATATTCTCACAATATTGTGTTGCCCCTGGCTGCACAATTTAGTTTCAAAAGGCATGGTTTTTATTTTTAAAAAATAATATCCTCCTCTTTTTTAAATTCATTTTTAAAAATATTCTTTTGAGTAGTTTTACTTTTGTCCTTTTTTTTATATTTTTCGCAGTAATTTTCAAAATTATCAACAAGCATGGAATCGCATAGTCAATTATTTTCAAAAATCTCTACTACTTAGAGAATACCATGTGGAAATAAAATAAAACCAAAATTAATAAATACTAAACTTTTAGTTAAATTCTGAAAATATCGTTGTGGAATATCCGTCTTATGAATGTGCGATTTGGAGTATGTCGTTTTCGTTTCCAATCATTGATTCAATACCCGAGGAGAATATTTTGCTTTACAGTGGCACTCTTTAAGAATTTCGCCTTCCCAGTCTAAATAATTTCCTTGTACACATTTTTCTAACAGAAACAGCAAAGCAGATATATCTTTCTGTTATCATCCTTTTAAGAATACGATCCGCCATTGTTTTGTTTGCTTTTTTTAATCCGAAAGGAGGGAATGCATGTTTCTTTTATCCTCGAAATTTCAACTTGATCTTTTCAATATTTTGAAATTCAAAACTCCGAAATCCCTACAAAAAGTAGGCGAAACATACCATTACATTTTAAATACTGCTTATTCTTTTTAATTCCTCATATAGGAAGTATATAAAGAGAATTATAATGCATTATAATCGTTAAAAAAATTCGGATTCGAGATTTTGGCGACTGCCACGTTCCACAATTTTCTGAAATTGCAAGGCACATTTTTTTTAATTATGTCTATTTATTTGTGAAAAAGACACTTCAAAAATGCTTACATGTAGTTAGAGGAATTTCGGTATATGAATTACACATCAAATATATAGACTTCTGTCAAACTTTGAACGAAATCCATCTATAGGATGTTTGTCTTTCCTGCTATCCGAGTACAAATAAACTCGATGTAATTAAAACGTAAGTTAAATACATAAAATTTCATCACAGCTTTGTCATTTAAAATGCAGACGTAAATCCAATTTCGAACAAGACATGTTAAAAGGGTGACTCTTTATCTATCTGCACTTTTATAAGCATGTAAAACTCAATGACTTACAAAAATTAACTTTGATATATAATCTAGTGATGACAATTGTAGTTTCTGTGAAATTTAAGTTTTAATTAGTCAAGAAAGGAGTCTGAAATATAAATAATATTTTTGATAACATATGTTTTAATAGATCGGCAAAGATCAACCGCCAAAGATCATAAACTCGCTAGAAATGTTAGATTCATGACAGAGATCTGGATTTGGTAACTAATGTTTGCCAATGCCATGGAAGACATTTGTGGTATAACACAAGGTTCACAGTTTTAAGCATTAAGTGAAGAATGATGCATTTCTTAGAGAGCACACCAAAAAGGAACCTTTTCGGGACCTTTGCCACTGGTTATTATGTATTTTGCATTTTATTGTTTGTCTCTTTAAAAAAAGATACCAATATGTCGTCAGAGCGATGCTTTTCACCAGGAACAAAATGAGCGATCTAAAAAGAGGGTAATCACCCGAACACACAAAAAAAATATTAAGACAAGGATAAGTATGCAAAATCTATAGCTATGAATTGAGAAGTTTGATGGAGATGTCTTTTCCCTCCCGGTTACACAATTATATTGGTCAAGTATTCATTCTGCTTGAAAGTGCAAACCCTAATGGAAATTATGCTGTTCATTTATCAGTGTGACCAAAAAATACTGCTGCTCAGTAGGCAGATTTATTTCAAAGGATTCAGACAAGATGCTATTTACTTTTCAAACTGAGTGTAGACTAAGAATGTTTCTAAAAATAACTTTCCCTTCCAACAACTGCAGAGACCCTGAATTCATTCAATTTGAAAAAGTTAACTTGCAACAATGTTGATAAAAGACGCATAACTAGAAATCTTTATTTTAAACTTCAGCATAAAAGGGGAAAAAATATTTTCTCTGATGGCAATTCTTTTGTATTACGACATCAATGTCATTGTATATTTCGCCCTATACATCAATCAGATTAATCTGAGTTCGAAATTGAAGGTATATTTTTTTATAGACACAAGTATGAAATTAACAATCTTAATTAGTCAATTTCAAATACATGGTGACTCTCTCTCTCTCTCTCTCTCTCTCTCTCTTATATATATATATATATATATAATCTATGTTTTCTTAGTTCACTTCTATGTACAATGTACCTGGATTCAATCAAACCCAACATAAATTTACAAGTTATAATTTATTTTGACTTTGCGTTTATATGCAGAAACTGCTGAAGGCTTTAGAATTTAGATAAAATGTGATTCGATCATACACATTTACTGCGTGTTAATGTCAAACATAAATGAAAAATGTTTTGAAGAAATTGTCTTTTGAAACTGTGCACTTTTTAAAAAGAACGATGCTAGTTAAAGAGCTGAAACAACAGATAACTATTAATAATCTGCTGTGCATTGTAGCTTCATTAATTGGTATTAGAAAATTTAATATTAAACTGCAATAAATATTTACTGTTTAAGTTTCATTTAATTAATTATTTTTTCAGCATTTTTTATTATGTTTTTTATTGAGTTATCCACTTTAGTAGCAGTTGGAAATGGATTCAGTGAAAGCAATGGTGTATAGAATAATAAAGGGTATTAGTTGTTCTGTGCTTCCTTTTTTCTCTTTCTGTAACTACAATCCTCTCGCAATTCGATTAATCATCAGGACTTGAATTGCGTTAGCAGAACAAGCTACATTCATTGCATTGTAACAAAGCTCTGAAAGCAAGCCTGTTTCGTTGGGATGGACCCTAAATTAATGTATAATTACACCACAGAGAATACTTGAAATAACTAACATATCTTACCTGATTCCTCAAGAAAAGCAAGTGCATTATTGTAATGAAAGTTCTGAGGAATATACTAGTGATATATGAAAATAGATTAGTAATGTAGTGAAGCTCTGTCATTCATAAATAATAGTAATGAGGCATGTAATTAAAGTGGTTTAGAGAAAATATTTCTGGGCAACATTTTGATTTAATGTGCTATGATTCATCCGCGTGATTTTTCAGAAAAATATATAAGTGTTGCTAATTTTTGAAGATATTCGGGGCGAATTAATTCTTTCTAGTTAAAAAGGACTACTAAAATTTTTTTGCGATGAAATTTCCTTAAAAATGAACATTTATTCTTAAGTGTTCTTATATCAACTGGTACATGATATGATATTTAAAAATGCGATTAATATAATAATTATTTTTTATTCTACAGTAGTATCTTTAAAAAAGTATACGAATTAGCAAATATTATGTAATTTAATCATTACATTAATTTCTACAAAATTGATTTTTTTTAAGATTTAGAAACATTTTGAAAGTCAAATAGAACAATAATAAATATTAAGTTTTATCTAATGCTTTCTAAAGATTTCAAAAGATTATTTGTATTAATTTTTTAGTTCATACTTTTTAATTGCATTTTAATGTAAAAATATTTATTATTTATGTTCTTGTGGATGCTGAATTTAGAGTGTTAACCTGATTTATATAAAATAATAAATAATAAAATAATTCGATATTTTCGTAATATATTTTCAACAACAATTATATCCTTAATATTATAATTGGATTATTCATCAATGAAATAATCCAATTCAATACGAAATATAAGATCAACTTATTTAATATTTTGTCCAATGCAAATATTTGAAAATGATGACATTCTAAATTATTTGACCTTTTAAAAGTGGAAAATTTATTTTGGGCACCAAAAATTGACAAGTAATGCATAATTGGACGCATGGAGTTGTACGGATAATATTGTTGTGTCTTGAAATATTAATTGATCAACGTTTGATGAAGCAAGATATGAAATTATTTCAATTAATACAATCCTGAAAATTGTTGTCTCAACTGTTTTATCAAGTTTTGAACTATTAACTATCTACAATTTGAATAAAAGTATCCAACCTATAAAAGGATTTAAATTTTTTAAACCATAGAACATGCATCTTTATTTCTTGAGAAGAATCAGATCTTTAAATTGTGGTGAAAAGCTTATAAGCCACTTAACAGCTACGAAATACGGGCAATTGCTTTTATCGTGTGGTCTTGTTACTGGACTGCGAACCACAAGGTCCCGGGTTCTATCCTCGCTCGTAACAATCCTCTACAAAATCGTAAATACGAAATAATAAATTTTTATTCAAAAGTAAATAAAAGAAAAAAAAAGAAATATAGCATTACCAACAAATGTAAAGGAAAGTTTTAGAATATGAATGGCAGGATGGCAGGTATAATGCAGTCTTAGGTATTATTTATAATGGTATAATGCAGTCTTAATTCAATGAAATTCATATCACATAAACAGTTAAAAACATTTTTTCAAACACTCTATTAATTACATAAAACAAATAAGTCACTACAAATAAATGCACTAAAAACTGTATGACACTGTATATCACTAATAAATTTTTAATAAATAAAACTATGAAAGAAATTTAACAAAAAAAATTAAGACCATTTATATTGTGTTAAGTCATTTCTTGTATTTGAATTAATTCCACTCGTAACCTCCAATTTTTTTTATCATTAGAATTCTTTTTTATTTTATTTCTAAAATTCATATCAACGTAGTATCGTTTCTATCTAAGTAATATTTAACTAAACAGATTAATTTACTAACGATTAAATTCTGAAATTTGTACGTAACTTTAACTACAAACAATAGCATGAATCCGAAATTTCATAATTCATGAGTATGTAAGTATATGAGTAAATAAGTAAAAAATCGGCAAAAAAAAAAGAAAGATTCAGCTTTTCAAGGAAGGAAAAAAAATCTGAAATAAATCTGCTTAAATCACAGTGTAAAAGGACATAGCATAACTGTTACGGAAACAAGATGAAACTAAATCGTCTTGCTTTATTTTAAGCAGAAAAAGAAAGAAATGGAGAAACAGTAACTGTTATGGTGAATATTGTTGCACCATTGTTCTGCAGGTGAATTTCCTACGAATGATAAATCAGATAAAAGTTTGTTCTTTCTTATATTCAGTTGTAGTACAAAACATGTTTACTTTGTGAAAACAGGTCATGTTTCATTTATACTTTCGAACGCAATTTTGTACGAATAATATGTTTTGTTTTTAAAACAATGGCAGTAAATCAAAGTGACATTTTCAATCCGAAATATAATTTCAGAAGTTTTAAAGAACATGAATATTTTTTTTACAAAAATTATTTTTATTCCAACCTTATTTAAAGTTTACATAGATTTACTGACATCCAAATATATCAAACTCTAATGTTCTAATATGTAATAAATCTTCCTAGAAATTAGGTTGTCTACTAGACAGTATTTTGGGAATTGTTGAATTGAGAATAAAAAAGCTAAATAAACTTAAAACTTTCTTTTTAGGAAACTTCCATGAGGTAACAAGAGAATAAAATTAAGTCCTGCAACTAAAAGCAAAGAACTATAATGCAACGAAGTGTTTAGGCTTAATCCAACTTTCTTTTCTTTATGACTTTCGATTATGTAGGTTTATAACTAACAATGTTTTTCCCACAAAGCTGGTAGTGTTCATATTTACTGACATGATTCTTACAACAGATTATTCTAATAATATTGCGAAGTCAGATAATAAGGGAATTTTCATGAGTAAATATACTATCAAGTTGAGAGTTTAAGTTTACTTACTATAAGTTACTTAAAGTGATGCAATTTTCTAATGTATTCGCCGCTCCACAAATAAATTAATTATGAATTTTCGTTCTATTTTGTGTTCGAATTCTATATCATGAAATATATTACTATTGATGGCAATTTAACAGAATTATATTACAATTTTTGGTGAGTAAACATAAGCAGCTCACTGACTCCAGGGCAAAATGGTATCAAATGGTACAAAGTGCACCCACAAAAAGAAATTTTTAAATCCATCTCTATGTGTTTTCACAATATGTTTTAAGATTAGTTGCTAATTCAACAGATGAATGTCTATTCATCATACTTTTTATCTAATCATACGTGAGGTATTTTTGAAGGTTACGAATTCTATTCCAATCGAAGGGAAAGGCTGCGGATAAATAGAGAAATACTAAGCGGTGATTTTGCATTTATTTTTAAAACACTAAAAAACTGTGTGATATTTAGATTTTTAACCTATATCAATGTGTTTTCGAAATCTTTTTAAGCATGGTTACTAATTGCAATAAACTAATGCCCAATCATTATAATTTTAATTTAATTATATGCGAGGGTTTTTTAAAGTTACAAAAGGTTATTTACATCTATTAAACTGCCATAACGTTCATGAATATTAATCACTTTTACACTCTATTATGGAAATTTTATACATTCTTATCTGATTACAGGACGGTAATAACTTTATGCAGAATGCATTATAAACCTATGCATTACCGTTTCCCTTCAGTATTATTCATTATTAACTTTGATGACATGAAATATAGGTAACAAAACTTTTTGTTACGTCCATTTATTTATGGTGGGGAGATTCAATAGCAAACAATGATTATTTCAATGCGTGAAGAGTTTCAAAAAGATCTAAGAATTTTATATATTTGAAAATTCACCTTAAGATATTGACTGAAGATAGAATTTAGACATAGCTATTTTAAAAATGCTGAAAAGTTATTTATAGAAAGCAATATGAAATAAGTTCAATAAAATATATATTTCATATTTATTAGTAAGAATATTTTTTTCAAAGATTATCTGATATTTTAATTAATAATTTCTTAATGTCTATTTAGCAATAACTAAAATAATTAATTTATATAATTTTTTCAATTTAAGCTGTAATAAATAAACATGATTTTTCTCTACCATATAGCTATGAAACAAAGCAAATATGTTGCATTTTCTATTTTGCAAATGTGATAGAAATAATATTTTATAGTTCAAAAAATTCTAATTAAAAACAACTACATACTTCTGTTTATGTTTTTTTTATGTATGTGGTTGTTTTTACTTACTTCTGTAAGCCTTGTGCTGTACTTTGTGGTGCACAAGGAATGACTTATTATTAAATTTTAAAAAAATCTCTTTAGTTAATATTTCTAGGATTTTTACAAAATGTTTGTTAACTCTCAACAATTTTATTGTTGTTCTTGAAAAAAAGGAATATGGCAATAAATTCACCAAAAACCGGTATAAACAATTTTTATTAGAGGGCGGGAAATGATGATTAGATTTATTCCGTGATAGTAGAAATATGTCAGATTTATTTTATGATATTACTATGATGGAATAGGAAAGTGAGAAGCAAATGGAAATATCTTCTTGCAAATGCTTTTAGCATAATAGAAATGATAAAAATCAACAAAATTTCTTTTGTATCAGCAATATATTTATAAGAAACTATATTCGTATATCAATATTATTGTTTTGAAAGGCCATAAAATAAACGGAGATAAGCTGTCAATTCGAGGACAAAATGAATAAAAACATATTCTATACTTCCTAAAATGATTCGTGTTTGTAGTTTTTAAAAGCTTACTAATAATTCATCTGTTTAGAAATCATTTCCCTGCACAAATTAAAATAAAATTTTAAGATATGATTAGTTTATAATTTTTCAGATTCCAACTTTGAAGAACAACTAAAGTTTTCTATATGTCTGATCAAAACTATTCATATAAAATAACATGAAAATTAGGTGTCAATGATATTTTGTGAAAATAATATTGTTTATGGTAATTAATATATTATAAATCTAAGTTATTAAATATTTAAAACCCAATTATTAATTTTTTTACTTATTAATGCATGATACAATATACAACGTGATTGTAAAATTTTTCATTATTTTTCCAAATATCCTTTTATTATATTGTGATCTGATAAAATAAACTTATTCAACATAAGGAAGATTTTTGGCATATTTAAATGATTATATTATAGTGGATATTAGCAACAGATTCCAATCAACAGCAAACAGTTCTGTGTTAGCTATAACTCTTATCATGTAACAAGAAATGAACTTGCTATGACAGTGCAATGCATATCTATCATTATTTTTTACTATGATACCAGTTCGAATTCTATTGTCTACGCATTGGGAGAATAGTAATGCAACATATCATGCAACACAATATTAATCATAAGTGGCTTTACACATGCATTTATTATTCTGTAGTCTGAGTATGGCACTATCTTCCCGTAACATTATTTTCTCTACTGCTCAGCCTTATCCATTTTCCCTAACATTGTTTATTTCCGAGCTTACGGAGCCTTATTGATTCTGAAGCTCAGAGCAAATTTTGTTCGAAAGAGAATTTGTCCCAACAATGAAAGGTCTTTAAATGAAGCTTGATTTATAAGATAAGATTTATTTGATTTCATATTATCCCGGGCTTTAATCAAATTAATAAAAAAATTATAATTCAATCGAAATAAATCCTAATAAAAAATTATTTTCATCATAAAAAATATAGCTGTTTTTATAGATTTAAATTATGAAAAATATATAAACGAAGAAATTTTAATTTTTGATTTCATTTCAAAGTATGAAAACAGCTAAAATAGAATCAGAATATTTAATTGCACAAGTCTGTTTTTTAAACAGCTAAAATAGAAGCAGAGTATTTAATTGCACAAGTCTGTTTCTTGAAAATATTGATTTCTATTGAAAAGAAAAATTTATATACATTATGAGTTCTGACAGATTTTCTTTTACTGTTATGTCAAAAACATGTTCTTGAATTCCGAAAACAATAAGAATCCATATCAATGAATCGAAAATGGTGAATTTAAATAATACATGGCATTGAATACAATAATATCTCTTTAATATAAATTTTATTTTTGATTCTGTTTGAAAGTATGAATACAGCTAAAATAGAATACTTAGTTGTGCGAGTCTGTTTCTTGAAAATAATGATTTCTATTTAAAAGAAATATTTATATACATTATGAATTCTGACCGTTTTTCTTTTACAGTTATGTCAAAAATATGTTTTTGAATCCCGAAAAGCAATAAAAATTCACTTCGATGAGTCTAGAACGATGCATTTAAATAATTCATGAAATTGAATACAGCAATATCTGTTTAATATAAATATTATTTTTGATTTCGTTTGTAAGTGTGAAAATAGCTAAAATAGAATCAATTGTACGAGTCTGTTTCTTCAAAATATTAATTTCTGTTAAAAGAAAAATTAATATACATTTTCTGTTACTGTTTTGTAACATGTAACATTTTAATTAACATGTTCTTGAATTCCGAAAAACAATAAGACTCCACATAAATGAATATAGAATGAGGAATTTAAGTAATACATGACATTGAAAACCGCAATATATGTTCAATATAAATTTTAATTTTTTATTTCATTCGAAAGTGTGAAACCAGCTAAAATAGTATCGGAATATTTAAATACACAAGTCTTTTTCCTTAAATTATTCATTTCTATTGAAAAGAAAAATTTATATACATGTTTAATTCTGATTGTTTTTTCAAAAACAATCTGAATCTGTTATCTGTTCTGATTGTTATGTCAAAAACATGTTCTTAATTTGAATTCCGAAAAACAGAAAGAATCCGCCTCAATCAAAAATGAATCTAGAATGGTGAATTTCAATAATACAAGGTACTGAATAAAATAATATCTGTTCAATTCACAGCGAAATGAGAATTAATTATTTTTTTCTTTCATTTTATTAAAAACGAAATTTAACAAATTTTCTACGAAACTTTTATAGCATTTTATAACTTCTGAATTCCATTCAATCCTTTTCTTCTTTATTTTAATAATATTTAACAAATATTTAGCAGTTAATATATTTTCCAATTTATTTCACCGTTGAATATTTATTTCAATTTTGCTCTCTCTCTATATATATTCACCAAGGAGTGGAAATGGAAAATAAACAAAAAAAATGTCTACATTCTTAATTCGATTATTTCTAGTTTAAATTACTTTTTAAATTTTATTTTACATTGTTTGATTTAACATTGTTTGAGATTCTTCTGAAGAATATTCAAAAATTCTTTATTGTTGCCAGTTCTCAGTTAAAACTATATAATGTTTAGCACGCTAATATTCCATGATTTAAAATCCAGCACTAGGAAGTTTTAATTCGTTGAGAGAAAATCGTTTATTTTTTAATCGATTTCGCTGAGTTAAAAACAAATAAGTTCAGATTGTAAACATTCAAACAAACATTTAAGAGACTTCAATGAAAGCTCATTAAATCTTTCGAAACGATAGAATTCGGAACATACATTCAGATGAAAGTTAGATGGAAATAAAATGAGTTTCATTTTTCTAGCTTAATGGCAACATGGTTGAATAATTATCAACTGCAGGAGATAATAGATTATTTTTCACAGTGAGAAAAATTAGAATGCTGCTACATTAAATTAGAAATGATGAAATACAAAAGAATCTGAAAGGCAAATCTTTTGTGTTTCTTTGCAAACATAATCGTTTTAAGAGTTATTTAACAATATTTAATAATTTAATAAAAATAGAAAGAATTCTCTACAACAGCTACATTTGTATCAGGAAAAAGGTACTTTCTTAAATTTTAAAAATATAAGAAATTTTTTTTCTGCTTTTGGTAAGGTCATTAAAGTAAGATATGATGAATTGAGATAGTAAATTGTATGATGATTAAAATTGTATGATGCTAAGAAATTAAACTGGTTATGAATCCAAGAATGCCATGAGATTACATTTCAACAGATTGCTCTTGCTGTGGTACTTGCTGCAGTATTATCCATTTTCCACTTCATGGAAGAAGAAAAAAATGTCAGCTTATGTGTGTAAAATTTGTGAAATTAAATAAAATTGTTTGTTTTCTGTTGTTGCTTTTCCTTATTGGTTGTCTTTCATTTTCTTTTTAATTTCCCAAGTATCGATGTTTTCGAATAAAGGCATCATTTCAAAGTTGTTTATAGCTTTCACTTTGAAGATCACATTCCAATAAAAATAACGTGGGTGTTGCTTCATGAGATTTTCAAAATTTGTCACTTCAACCATAATTGTAAGATTTTAACTGTTGTTTACCTGAATATGATTTTTGAGTACATATTTCAAAAGACCTTAAACCAAAATTTCATTCTGTTTTTGTAAACGGTATGATAGCCTATAATATATATTTATTTTATAAAACCCCTGTAAAATAATTAATTATTAATATCGTTTATTAATGTGTATTTCAATTGAAATGTTCAATAAGCTGCGCAAAAAAGAATATAAATATTCAAAGCCGTATTAGAAATGGTTGACTGCATAACAAATAGAATATTTTATTAAAGAAAATATAAAATATTCAAATTTAGAGTATAGGGATGAAAATTCATTTATTATTTTTTATTTATTGAGCTTTGGTTTTATCTTTTATAAACCACGAATTTCGAGTAAATAAACTTCATAATACTTTGCGAATAAAAATTTCAAATAAAATGCTATTTGTATTTAAATTATTAATTGAAAAGTCTCAACTAACAGTCCAGAGGCTACTTCAAATAATTGACTATAAATTTCAAATAAATATATAAAATAATATGATTTAATCATTTAACCCTAAAGGTCTTGATATTTGTTAAAAGTCGATTCGTCCACCTTTATGTTTATTTTTATATGTATTTTTAAATTTATCATAATTATAGCGTGCAGAAAAAAAAACTATGGTTAAAAATCTCAAATACAAGAATATAATCATACTAACTAAAAGAATGCGAGAATGATTGATTTGTGAGGTTTTTCTTGTCGCAAGAGCCACATTCGGCTAAGCTGCACCATGCACATGGTAAAGAATGAGAGATATTGCTACAAAATATGACTAAAATTTTTAAAAATATTTATCTAAATTATAAAAAATAGCACTATTGAAATAAAATTTTCCATTAATGCAAAGTTGAACATGTGCCAGAATATTCTCCGGCATTATTGTGGAAAAATATTAAATTTTTATTTAATTTTTAATAAAAAAATATTCTTTAACGAACATTACATTAGCGAGAACGTACAATTGAAAAAAGAAGAAAGGGACAAGTTTTGGAATTCTAAATTTAAAGTTTGGCCTGTAGAGAGTTTGAAGATTATTTCATCATGCGGGATCCCTTTTATAAACCAAAGCAGCTTGTTGAATTTATAAAGTTAAAAAAAGTAGGGAAGTGAATAAATATTTATTCTTTAAGGTAATACAATTTTAAAGAATTCGTGAATATGCTGGAAAAAGGGTTTCATTGTGTTTAGTAAAGTTTAATCATTATGGTGTATAAAGATAATCCAATCCAATCCAATCCAAATAAATAATAAAGATTTTTCTTGTGCAATAGAGAAACTAATGAGAAATTTGGTGAGATTACCGAGAGGTACTTTCCCTACGACTTTCAAATAGACTTAGTCAATACAGAAAAATGTTTTCGGTTCTTCTCAATAAAGCTTTATAATGGGTGGAATATACTGAGGCTGTATAATGAAAGTATAATGGGGAGGGGGGTAGGATTGAGATGAGGGGCAGCAAATATTCCAAAGTCACAACATATTCACAAGAATGAATCTTTTTTCGTCACTCGACTTCCGTGCTTTCCGACTCAATACATACTGTTTCGTGAGATTTAGTATAATGAAGAAAACATAGTATTAATTTTCAAAACCTTTCATTCAATCAATTTTGTCTAAATTTCAATGAATTTATACAATTTTAGTAATAAAACAATATACCTAATATTATTTGTCTAAGACTTTGTGTTTTTGTGTTCCCTTTTTGCTTACATGTGACAACAAGGTATATAGATTGGCGTCTCGTTGACTGATTTGCACCAGAATTAAATATACACTTGCAAAGCTAATGCTAACATTATATATAAAACTTCGTCCTTGTAGACTCTTTGTGTCTGGAACTATCTTTTTCACATTCACACAAACAGACAGAAAAATTTTGATCGAAATTCTTTCAATGGATTTCTACCAAATTAGAACAGAAAACTTCAAATTTTGTGTAAGGAAGATTTATCAAATTTCATCCATATAGCTCAATAAATATCTCTTTAAGAATTTCATATTCTCCAACAATACAGTCCCAAAAATCTGTTTATCATAATTTTGAAGTTTCCAAACGTCAAACTGCATTAAAATCTTGAGATCCAATTTTTCGATGATTGCGATTCTTACTCTTCGTGCATTTCACACATTAGAAAATAAAATGTGACATCAAAAGTTGTTTGATATTGTTTGACAAAATCAACTAAATTTATAATATATAAGTATGAGTTTTTCCTTTGATGTAAATCTTCCTCATTGAATAAAAAATCATTTTTTTCATTCCATAACCATGTTTACATTTTTAGTTAAATATAATTAAATTTATACTTAAAATCCATTAATTTCATGTTATATCGAAAACCTTGTAAATTTTCTTAATTCTTGTCCAAAATAGCTAATAATATAAAATATTAGAAATAAAAAGAGATCAAAAAGAATATATAAATTAAGCATATCAAATCTTAAATAGCACTATTTAATAAAGTATATTCAGTATTAATGAACTTTTTAATAATAACCAAAATATGAATAAAGAGAATTTTCAAATTTAGCGACATATCAGTTTTATCTGTTCCAAGAATTCTTGTAAATTTTTAAGCAAAGATCAAAACTTTTTGCCACAAACGCCTTTTAAACTAAAAGTTAACTATCACTTAAACTAAAACTAGAAACTTATTGAATAAATGAAGGGGGATGGTATATTTGATTACTATATGAGTGAAAGAAGAAATTAAAAATTAATATTTGAAAATATACTGAATGTTGATTAGAAAAGCAATATATATATATATATGATTGATTGATTGAGCTCCAAAGAAAGAGGGCAGATGTAACAAAATTGAGAAGAATTATTGAACGCTGAATTGAAATTTTAATATTTATAATTATATTAAATGTTTGTAGCAAAAGAAATGGCTATATGTTTTTGAATATTTTTGAAAAGAATATGATTATTTGAGTTAGAAAAGTTTTGGATAATCGAATGAAGAAGATCTTAAGAAAAAAAGAATATCAAATGATTTTTAGTGAAAATATGTTGCCGGAAACTTGTTTTATAGTCAAAATATTTCTTTAAAAATCTTTAAAAAAATTGAGAAAGCAAACAGTATTTTTTCTATAATAAATAAAAATGAAAGGAATGAAGTAGCTTTAAATTCTAGTATTTCTTTAAATCATTTTTGAATGATGAAGATATTTAAGCGGAGAAAGAGACATTTATTATTTTTCCACTGAAAGGAACATATATTATACATTTATATTATGAAAACTGTTGGAAATAATCCAAGCAAAAAGAAACTGCTTATTCAATAAAATTATTTTTCTTCATTTCGTAACAAAAATGTAAGAAATTGAGTGACTAGAATGCTTGAATGAATGCTTACAAATATAAATATCCATATTCTTTATAATATTGTAGTGGATTGGTATGGGCGAGAATAGAACCTGCGACCTTGTGGTTCGCAGCCCAGTAACATGACCACGATACAAAAGCAATTGATCTGGTAGCGTAGCTGTTAACTGGCTTGCAAGCTTTACCACACTCTCCCTCCAGTGAGTCGGAGGTAAGACGAACAATATGGCTATTGAGTGGTGATATTTTAACTGTTGATTCTAATGCGCCTGTACCCATTTGAGTAGCGCCAGGCGTTCTGGCGAGTGAGTGTGGGTGAGTGGTTGCTGATGCTGTTGCTGCGTCAAGTGAGTCTGACGACTTTGGGTTGCTGCAGCCTTTTTGTGTTGCTGCGTCAAGTCAGTCTGACGATTTTGGTTTGCTGTGGGTAGATGACGCCACAACAGCTGTACGAAGGTTGAATGATCACGTCCGGGACACCAATGTAGCGGATTGGTATAGGCGAGAATAGACCCTGGGACCTTGTGGTTCGCACCCTAGTAACACGACCACGATACAAAAGCAATTGCTCGGGTAGCGTAGCTGTTAACCGGCTTGTAAGCTTTTCACCACAATATCATTTCGGAGGCAAATATTTGTATTATTTTGTGCAGACGCGGGAACTACTTTTAGAACTAATTTGAGGCAATGTAAAAAAATTTCCTTGTGGTTATATGAACAAATATATTATTACAGTCAAATCCCCGAAACTTTTAAAATATGTTCCTATTGTATATGGATAATGTTATTTTTTATCTATAAAAAGCAAAAATATATCATATGCAAACAGGTTTTGAAATAAGTGTCTATCTTGCAAATAAAATTATTTACAACTGCTTTCCACGATTAGAGTAAAAATACGGTAACCATGGATTCTTTCTACTGTCATATTGCATTGGTATTTTGTAACTAGCTGTCAAAAAATCGCATTGGTACTTTCACTAATAGCTGTCGAAAATTGCATTGGTACTTTCATAATTAGCGTTAAAATTTGCATTGATATTTCCACAACTATCTGTCAAAGAATTCCATTGGTACTTCCACAAACTAGCTGTCAAAAAATTGCATTGGTGCTTCCATAACAAGTTGTTTTTTTTTATTTTTTCCCATGAGTCATCCCATGAAGACTTTTCTGAAGTGAAAATGAAGCAGAAATTCTTCAATGCGGAAAGAAAATGTTTAACATTTTATTTTTGAATGAATGTAATTTACAGTTACATCTTTGTACAAACGATGATCAGATTTCTTAATTATAAAGAGGAGCTGCTAAGAAAGAAATAAAAAAATCAACTGTTTCTGTCTGTATTCATTCTCTCACATTAAAATAAATTCTTTGTAACTGCTTAATTATTTCTCAGTTTCATAATACTATCATTTCTCAATAATTTTGCTGAGCTTAATATGTAAGAAACAAAACACTTTGAAAATTCATTTTCCAAAAGAAGAGCTTATGATCATAAAATTATAATAATGGGCAATTTATTATTTAATTTTTGAGGAGATTAATAATTAATGCAAGAAATATTTTATTATTAAGTTTAAATTTATTAGATTATTTTTGAGGAGATTAATAATTGTTGCAATAAATATTTTATTATTAGGTTTAATTGCATCATCAACTAATGTAATTTATGGGTGACTCACCAACTTCAGAGGCTGTAATTCAAAAACTGCTAGAAATTACATTCATTTATATCATAGCTACATAACGTGAAAGAAATGTTCAATGATACTCCGCATCGATTCAAACGAAATGAGTGGCTTGCTTTTTAAGATTATAAAAGTATTTCTGTTAAAGAATAATAGTTGGTCTTAAATAAACCGTAAAATGCGATTTTATAGTAATTGATGCAGTTTTGGACTCTAGTGGTTATTATAATTTTTATTTTGGATAAAGTTTAGTTACACTATCCCGTTTTTAAAATAACATTTGGGCTATTTTTTGGACAGACCTTGTACTTTTGAACCACGGTCAGATGAAGAGGACGGCACCTGAGCTGTCATCCCCTTTCCTAACTTCCCCGCCTCACCAGCAGGAAGACGTTTGGCCCTGACTGATTTAAGTTGCACCAGGCACGATTACATCACAGATCTTCGGCGCAATCGGGTCTTGAACCAGAAGTTCTTCAGTTCCGAAGCCAAAACCTTACCACCAGGCCACCGCGGCCCTTTATTTTGGATAAAAGACAAGTTTCCAGGAAATATGTTTTCTATAGCTAGATGGACTTCTGTCGAGTAAATTTCTGAAAAAAAATCTGAAAAGTAAATTTATCATTAAAAAGGAAAAGTGGAAACTCCTAATAGACTTTGGACAATTTTAATGAAAAGCACAGGAATCGAATTATCTTGAGGTGTTCATCTAGATGGAATTGAGAACGGGGCTCAATCAGTAACATCAAAGAATGTCTGAAAAAAATTTGCTTAATAGTTATCACCAAAATGGAATTCTCTTTCTTACATTAACTCCTTAAAACATCATTTGCCATTGCGGTCTTTTTTAGAGCGATCCTTATATTTAAAAAAGAATCTCAGACATTCTTGTATTCTCAACTACCCAAATTCGAATGATCATAGGAATGACCCACCCCTGGGGGGCACTTCGAAATGAGTATGAAGTGCTTCCGTTATGGTGGTTGGGTATCGCCACACTAAAGGGTACAGAAATAGGTGGGTATCTGGCTCCACCCATCGATGACGGGACGTACTTCCTTCGGGAAGGGTTGTACCATGACCGGCCCTTAGGACTCAATCACAGTTCCCGCTAGTGTTGATGTTGCGCCAGTGTGGTCATTCAACGTTTTTATCCGTGTGCTTTCGGGCCGGTCGGAGAGTCAAAAGTATGATTCATCTTAGGAATCAGAAGGCACAATCCATATAAAGTAGCATTCATTGATATACGTTACTTCAGAATTCAGTGGAATTCTAATGTAACACGACATATTTCTCGTCTAAATGTTAGCTAAATCCTAACATATTTTCCACACAGACTTGCTTGCATTGAAGCTTTCACTATTTTATTTCATATTTCTATACATGTATAATCGATTGCGTGTCTGTATTTGTATGTATGTCCTCTATACAAGCCCATACAGTTTAAGGTATTGAATGAAATTTAGTGCAGTGATGGATTAGCACAATGAGAAAGTCATACCATCAAAGTTATTTTAAAATTCGAAAGAATACTTTAAATATTTTTCAGTTATAAATGTGGGCATTTAGTTTGGGACCATTTCACAAAATTTTGCTCTGAAATTCTTATTTGAGAACTATAATTCTGTCTCTCTGTAGGACTTAGTTAATCCCTTTCATAATAAATATAGTTCAAAATGTCGTTATAAATTTCCAAATTTTATTTATTTGATTAATTTGGTAAACCGCATTTTGGACCTGCCAAACTTCACCTTATGGCTCTATATTGCAAAATGTGAAAGATATACTAAAATAGTTCAATAAAATTTGAATACAGAAAAGCAGTTAATTAAAACCAAAAATAGTAACACTGAGATTTAAATACACAAGAAAAACAATTATTGTTTGCCAATGGATTCTAAGACCTTTCCCGCTTTTGTTCATGCGTTAGGATGGGTTTCATTCGGAAAAATAGGGGTGAGAGGAAAGATGAAAGGTGGAGTACATTTAATAATAAAGTAAGTTCCAGAAAAGGTGTCCATCCTTCCGTGTGTCATTCCGTAGTGAGATAGAACCGTAGAAAAGTGGTAGTCTCAGAATACTGAAACGAACTTTATATTTAAAGAAACAATATGGCGAGTTGTCAGTGGGATATAAATTCGTTGCTAACAGACATAAACAGTAGCATCTTGTTGCATCTAGTCTTGCACATCTTTAATCACCATTTGTTATTTACAGATAAAACTGAATTATTATTACATTATTATTACATTATCATTCCACTATTTTTTCCGTGATGTGTAAATATTCTGTTTTTTCAGTGCAATTAGATTTTTACATATCGGCCAGTTGTATTTTTGTTTTGATACCACAATTGACAGTAATTATTGCGTGTTATTTATTTCTCCAGTTAATATAATAAAACATTTTCATGATACAATTGCAGTATTTTATTCTCCGTTATTATTAAAGTATTTCGAAGTGAAATTTTATTTTAATAATTATTATTACATGTCATATATCATGTTTCCTTGTTTAAATTCATTAGTTATTGTATTGAATTATCTTTATTAAGCTTTACTTTGCAACTTATATTTTTGACAACGTTTTACTTATTGTAAATAGTTTTGACTTTATATCTTTAGTAAAAAGACTTCATTACTTTTTTTCTAATTGAAATGGACCTCTTCAAAAACTATGAACTGACATCTAAAAAAGTAATGACTATCTTGAGAATAATAAGGAAGGGAAAGAGAGTGAATGCATAGATTTTTATATTTAGAAAGGGAAAAGTAAAATTGAATAAAATTAATGTTCAGTTGTCATGGTTTTTCAGGGATTTTTCCCACTGATTAAAACTTCATAAATTGAACCGTTTTAACAGCCATCTGAATTTATCAATAATAAAGTTAAGATTTTTATTTTTGTTTTTTGCAGAACGTTTGTTGTTTTCAAGAGCAACTTCATAAATTTGTAAGAATTCTATCATTTCCCCCCTTGCCTTTTTGGTTTTATGGAAGAGGCAGCAACATATATCCTATTCCTGTACCTTCAACAAATCTTGAACTCCTAAATCTATTTGTACCTTTATGTATCTACATCTTTTTGCTGTCTCAGGACATTTTGCAAACAAATTCCATCATTTCATCAATTAAATTCAATTTTGAACTATGCCTCCAAAAAAACCTACTTTCTTCCGTAAGCACACAACTGCTTGACATTTTCATATGAAAACATTCGAAGGTGAAGAAAATAATAGAAGGAAAGCATATCGAAGACCGTTCAAGATACATGAGCCACGCAATAATGCAAGCAAATGCTAAATGTATGCAGAAGAAAAATGTGAAACACTGTTGAAAATTCAATACAAAAAGTGCAAAGCATGGGATTTCATAGAAGCCCGAGAGAAAGTGCAGAAGAATGAAAGCGGAAAGTTAAAGAGGAAAACTGATAGACCGAAATAAAAACTGAAGAATAATATAATAATATATAGATATAAAGACTGAATATTATAATATATATAAAAACTGAAGAATAATATAATAATATATATATATATATAAACTGAATATTATAATATATATAAAAACTCAAGAATAATACATTGTAATTTTTCAAGCAGAAAGAAGAAATATATTACTGTGTCTTGAATTCTAATTATAGTTATAACCTTATTCTAGTTGCAGAGATATAACTGTAATTATAATTATTATATATAAAGGGAATTTGTATATAAGGTAATGACAAAAAAGAACCTATTTGCATTGCCGTATTATCCGGATTAAATTTATTAGTCTAATAACCACAACAAATAACATCGAGCACTTTGTACGATGCATAATACCAGCATTACGACAACAGATGCTTTAATCTGTCATCAGAAGTACGATCCATCAATGGTTATGGTGGTACTTCTGGGTAGATACAAAAATGGCGATTGGAGTACAAAAAGGTGAAGGTACAAAAATGTTGTTGGGAATATAAAAATGGTGATGGAGGGAAAAAATGATAATATATTCCTTATCACTGATGGGATTATCGTCACTTTTATACACTTTTGAAGATGCGATGCATAATATTTACACTACGACAGCTGACGCACCAAACTCTCATTACAGATACGATCCAACACATTTGTGGGTCATACATCTGGATGAGTACAAAATGGTGATGGGGTACAAAAATGGTGATGGGGTACAAAAATGGTGATGGTGAATACAAAAGCGATGGTACATTCATCATCATTGATAGGTATATCACCATTTTTGTACCCACTAGATTAAATTGTCTCTAAATGGTTCATATCCAGTGTTCAGAAGTGGTTCATATCCATATTTGTACTCACCATTGTGCAGAGACCTATTCACCTAACATAAGAAAGATTCCTATACCTATATATGAAGAACTACACTTTACATTGAGAGTATAATATCAATGTCAAATATTTATTTAATGCACCCTGCCAAACAATGTCTTAGAAAGATGGCATATGATGGAGTGATGAAAAAGTGCAAGAGTCTTTTTTTTTCCAGAATGATGTGAACAAATCAACTTACAGACAACTGTGAAAATAGGGTTAATCCATACATGTCACTGCTGGTACTGGCTTTGAATCAAATAAATGATTCAAAACAGAGTTTTTTTTAATTGTAGAAATGTAAGGACAATATTTGTGGTAAAATAGAAGAGGCATATGAAAGTATTTGGGTCTCATTCATACCCAGGCTATCAGCAGTAAGTTTAAAGTAGCATCTTTTGAAATGCGAATTCATTATAAAATTAAAATCAATGCAACCAATATGTAATGCGAACATATATAAGCCAAATATTACTTTGTAATTTGTCTTTAAGCTAGTTTGATAATATTGTTCTTGGCAGAAAAAAATACACATTGAATATCGTATCTTTTCAGTATGTATTTAATTTTTATGTTGCTATTTTATTTACATATTAGTGACATTATATTATAATACGTTTTTACATGTTTGTGTCTGTTTTCAGTTTTATTGAATTTCCTTAATGTTTTATTGTAGCTCATTGCTCTGTAGTAGCATTTATTGCTCTATACTTACTCTATTGTAGCTTATTTCCCGGCATTTCCTGTTAGGATGTTACTCCTTTGGATGAAAATTAATTACCCCAAACCTTCATAAGTAATTTGTTCAACATATGTGTCAACAGTAATCAAAACTAATTATATTAATTTTGGAATGTCTGATTATTCAGCCAATGAATTGTTAACTATACTTTCCTGAAATTGTTCATACTGTCTAAATGGTTATAGGACTGAATATCAGATTTTAATGTACGCTAGGTAATTAATTTCCACTCGCTCATTTCATTCATTCATTGATTCAAACGTGAATCGATATTTTGAAGTAAACATAATTAAATTCGCTTCAGTAAAGATGACATTGAAATCGAAGTTATTTAGTTTATCTCTACACCTTATTAATCAAGTTGATTATGATAGCACATCCATTGAAAATTTTATATTTCAGTGTTTTGCTAAATAGAGTTGTAATAATATGTAAATATTTGCCAACATTGCCTATTTTAGGCTCGCACTCGAAAAGTGTGAAATAAATTAAAAATTCCTAAATAAAATTATTTCACAATAAAAGCTCTAGGTAATAGCAGAAATATATCTCTATCTAAAAAAATATTTCAAATATAGTTATAAACTAAATATATATTTGTAAATATAACTATATTATCAATATTAAATTTTGCATTTCAAATTCAAAACGACAATATATAAAGTAACAGCCATTTTGTTATTTATTGATAATATTCAGTAGAAACCCCGAGTAGACCAAAACGAATCTGAGGAAAAATATTTATTCTTCCAAAAAAAATGTACTTATGCAAGAGTCTCCTGTAACTAGAATATCTAACATATGTAGTAAAATAAAGTAAAATTATGTAATAATGTATAAATGTATGCGTGTATAATTTTTTCTTACATAAAATATCTCACCTTCTAATTTTTCAACTTTGAAAGCAAGCAAGGGTATAAAGTTTCTGACTTGAATATAAATTCCTTTGAACTATGTTCAAAAAGTTGTAAATGCACAAATAAAATATTTATCTGAATTAGATATATCTTAATTTAAAATACAAATAATAATCAAGCAATACGATTTCTTAAATATTTTAACAATGAATATAGTTCATTTATTTAGAAAAAATATAGTTCCTTTAGATATTTTAGTCTTCCTAATCTGTATTAATAATAAAGTTGAATATGCCAATCTAGACGTCAAGACGCTTGACATGTTGCAGTCAACTTTACTTATAAAGATTTTACAGATTGGAAACATGCAACTTTTTCGACATTGTTATTAGTTAATCTATACTTATAATAAA